>CAJGYO010000327.1:0-121949 GCA_904845875.1 Miscanthus lutarioriparius
CGGCATGATGATGACATCCATCGGCGATGAAGTAAAGGCCATCGGCGGAAGTGGTGAAAGCAGCACCTAAGCGGCGATTATTTGGTGGGGTTGAGCCGATCCCGGCCGGATGGCACAGGACCATGGAGCTTTGATAAGCGCATCAAAATTGTCGTTCGCCAGGCGCTTGGGCCGCCTACCAACATCGCATGGTATCTGGGAGACAAACCGGGGTGTAGCAATGAGCTATTCTGACACGGCAGCTTATCGATGGTGGAAGCGAGATCATTGAACGCCATCATTCGATACCTCCCTGTCTACATAGGGAACATGTTCAAGCTTCATTTCAATTCCTCCGCCCGGCGACATCATGGCATTAGGCGGACCTCAAGAAGTCTTCGTTGGGAACTTCGGGGGATGTATATGCGCCTGAAACTCACAGGACCTCAAGAGCGCTGCCCTGACATGAGCCTTGAGTCCTGGCAGGATTACATCCATAGGTTCTCGAAAGTGGTGCAACTCCCTTCCGATGCGTTGTCAATGCGACGCTATCAAGATTACTCTCCCGGGACAACCTACGAGTCCTGATCCACAAGCTTGGCTCCCACGATCTGGCGAGGAGGCCGGTCGGCGGTCTTCAACGGAGGTCAAGACAAAGGCAAAGAATGGCGAGGAGGATCTGACGCGGGGCCCTCCACGTAGAGGGGCAAAAAGAACAAAACGATCAAGCACCTCTATAAGGATTGGCGAGCTCCTCAAGCGCTTTCGCTGCCATTTTGGTGGTAGAAGGAAGGAAAAGACAAGGAGGCGCACCAAAAAGGCGGGGGTGGGAAAGGATCCGGATGACGAAGAATCCCTTTCTCGGCGATCGAGGTGATCCGGCACCGAGCACCTACCGATTGAAGGGCGACAACGACAACGTTCTCACCAACACTTGGGGCAATGAATAGCTACGTGTTTCTTCCCTAAAATTCGGTCTTACCATATTTTACTTAAACGATTGCTCCTATAAAGCGCTACGACCCGACGCGCTTTCGGCCCCGGGTAGCTTCGAAGGCGCTCCATGGGGGTGCAATACCACCTCTCTTTTTACTATCATATGGTAAATACCTTTTTTACCCAAACAAAAGGTTAGTCTGTTCCTTTAATTACGGCGTAGCTTTGCTTTAAATATTCGATCGATCGCACCCGCCTCTACCTCACGATTACCTGCACGGTGAGGCTCGTGGGCCACCTTGGGAGCTCTTAAGGTCGTAGCCTCACAGGTGCGAAGCGTAAGGCAGGTGCAAAAAGAAAAGAATAAAAAACAAAGTTATCTTTGAAGTAAAAATAAAGAGAGCAGACGGGACAAGCTTCCACGAACGAAGTAGTTCCATCACAAAACAATGTTACTATATTCATAAATACACAAAAGCACTTTACACGTGGGGCTACCCACGACATTATCTTTACATACGCTAAAGTATTTCTACTCTAAAACTTCTCTCACGCTCCCTGGCGGCATCGGCTATCGGCTCGGCCGGTGAGGTAAAGGGCTGCTCGTCCTCCCGGAGCAGCGTTTGGCTCGGTCGGAGGCGCGGGGTATCATGCTTTCTAACCTAGGCTCCACACCATCCACAGGTGGCGACATCCTCCTAACGTGCACCTTCGCCATGTCGCATCGCAAGCCGAGCATCCATCACCCAGCATGCGGAGACTTGCTCCACCACCAACTTTGCGTGTGGTAGCAAGGTCTCTTCGGCAGTGGATGTCCTCCGCACTCCGGCCCGTCGGCATACTGCTTTGTAGATGGCGAAGTCAGGTCGGGTGGTGCGTCGCCATCGAAGTCAACACCCCGATGTCCGGTAGAACAACCCGTCGGTGATGAGGGCCCAAACCTCATCCAGGAATGTCCACTACCGGATCGGATGGCGGCGCTGCCTTGGTTCTTGGCGCCGACCAGAAGACCTCCGAGGGCGATGAAATTTGGGCAACATTGCGTGTCACACGGTCAAGTTCCCCTGAGAGCATGTCGCTCTTTAAGGGACTTAGCTGCTGCCTACTGCATTTTGACCAATCGCCGCCTTGGCCGTCTCCGAGTCTGCTCCAACCGACTCCACCATTCCACCCGGCTACGGAAGAAGGAGACAAGCTCGAAGCAAGCTAAAGGAAGAAACCAACACGTCAAAAGCGAAAAAGGTATGTCTGCGAGGCGGGTGTTCTCAGGATGGAGAGTCCCTCCTCCTACAAGAGTCACCCGCTTCGTACAGTTGGTGTTTACCTCCTCCGTCCCCATCACCCGACCCCAAAGCGCGGCGATTCACAGTGGGCTCTGCGAGCCTTCCGTTCGACTCCGGGGCCTTCCGCTCTTGTCTCTAGGGTCTCGAGGAACTTTGGAGTGCCGCCTCGATGTCCACTAGGGACTTTGCGGCCGCCTTAGTCTCACTTTGGCGGACCTTCGCCGCCTCAAGCTCCCCCTTTCGGCCCGGCTGGTCGCCCGCCTTCATGAGCCTGCTCAAATCGCCCACACCTTGGTCACCTCGCCACCCGGTCTTGGGACTTGCGGCCGGATAGACTCAGCTCACGCTCGAGCCTCGGCTGACCTAGGCATGCTCCATCTAGAGGAAGCCGAGACTTGCTGGCTCGATATCTCCTCCAGACCACCAAAACAAGAAGCAAGCGTCTTTGAGGCAACCAATGAAAGACCGAGGAGTCAAGGACGAATCTGAAAACTCACCACTATGACATGGGGCAGCTCAGCCGTGACAGCTTGCTAGATGGACTTGACCCGCTCTGGGGCCTCCTCTAGCTTCACCACGGTTTAGGCGAGATTCGACTCCATCATGAGCCTCTCCCCATAGCATGTCCCAGGCGAGCACTCCTGCTCATCCGAAGGACAAGCTGCACCTTCCTCGGGTCCTTAGGGCAGGGCCACACCAGAGTTAGTCTGACCCATTGGATGGCCTAGCCGATGATTGGACCACATGAGCTCCTACGATAATTGCACCGGTGGCTCCACCTCGTCACCTTCCTCGCCATCCGGAGGATCTCCACTACCTCGATCTCACGGTCCTCAAAGCCGGACGTTCCACCTCTAGCCTAGCCGCGTCCTCCCGGCACCTCGGCTTCAGCCAGGGAGGGTGAGAACTGTCTGACCCTCCACCCGGTGAGGCGGAGGCGGTCTCCCTCTCCTCTTCCGCCGTGAGCGGTGGAGGAAGGCTGCAAGGGTTACCTCCGAGCGTGGCCTCCGTCGTCACCCCAGGATCACCGCCAACATCGTGCTTTGTTGTTCTTGCCGCCGTCTTGATGGGCCCGACAGGAGAGCCACCCAGGAAGGGGAGGACCCTTGCCACCACCACTGCTCTCCCCACTTGCTCACCATGATGCGCTACAAGGTGGGCCTCAATCCACCCACATAGGAGTTGGGGCGATGCTCATCTCCATCAACATCTGGTCACTATCCAGAAAAAAATCTGGTCGGTCGCACTCCGAGAAAACTCAAGCGGCAAGATTGAAAAGAAACAAAGAAAGGCATACCGGGATGGAAGGCGGTAGGGGCTCTGAAGCCACGATCCGGCGTCAGCGGGCCCCAGGCGAGGATCGCTCCCAGGCCGTGACCCCGTCCCCTCACTTCAGCGAAGTCGACCCAACCAGCTCCTATAGCCCGTGAATCACCATGACCTTGGCTCGGGGGCGCCGGCCAAAGCATTGGTGAGCATCCTCCCATTGTGGGTCACGTCTTTGGTGCCAACCTTGATGACACGTGGAGTGCGAGCCGCTCTTACGCCTTCTTTGTCCCACCATGCCCACAGCAGTCGGGGGCGAGGCGGCGATGCCTCAAAGGCGTGGTGACCACGTCCGCCGCCTCCTATTCACCAAGCGGCGTTTGAGCTCGTGGCGTGCTTCCTCGGCATAGGAACATCGCCGTGCCTCTCCACCTCCCGCTCGCCGCCCGGTGAATGCGGGCCGCGGATGCTGACGCTCCACAGAGGTCGCAATGACCTCCCGGTCCTCCTTCTCCTCGGAGAAGATCACGTCATCACCCACCACTGTAGGGGTCCTCCGACTCAAGCTCGACTCAACGTCGCTCCTATTTTCCCCTAGCACGCACACCACATGCTATCTCCATCTCCTTCTCATGCTTTCGCCGAGCCTCCTCGACTTTCTTCTTCATTTTGGCATTGTAGCCTCCTTCAAAGTGGCTTGCCGAGGCAGCCCTCTGACAGCCCTTCCAGGAAAGGTGCGGCCGAGACTTGTAAACTCAAGTCCTACGAAGCAGGTGACTCAAAATCTAAAAATAGGAGAGCAAAGGGGAAAAGAATACGGACTAAAGGGAGGAGCATACCGGTTTGGACACCGTCACGGCGTTGAGAGGTGCGGCTTTCCATCGAGGGTCTCTATAGGCCTCAAATTTGCACAGACACCGATCAAGGTGACTCTAGACCTGCGTGATTGGGCGGCTCCTCCGGCGCTTGCAGTCGGGTCTATCGAGCCATTGTACTTCCACATCGGCCGCGTCCTCTTTGCCAGTGTGGAGCAACCCGATGGTGGAAGGCGGTGTGGAACACCGCACCCCATCAAGGGCAGCGCCGTATGAGCTCACGGAGCTCCCCTCGATAATCTCCACTTCTTCTTCTTCTATCGGTGGCGGGGCCCCACGGCCAAGCTCTCACCGCCTCTCTGGCCTCCTCTACCGGTGAAAGGTGGGAGCAGCGCGCCTTGCCGGGTTCACGATGTAGAACCATTCTGTGCCACCACGATTGGAATCATAGGGGTGTACAGAAAAGTGAGCCCAACGTGCTCGGTTTCTTCTGCGGCGTGAAGCCCCCATCGATGCGATCATGAGTGGCTTCCCCTCCGGCAAAGCTCACCCAGAGAACAATATTTGGAAGAGGTCCACGTGGCTCCATCCCAAGGAAGGCCTCGCACACGTTGACAAAGCCAACGATGTCACGCACCCCTATCGGATTGAGGTGCTGCGGCTCTAGGCCACCACTCATTGAGGCCCGTAGGAACCAGTGCGTGGGGTATCCTAACCCGCGCTCATGAAAGGCGAGGAAGGAAACAACCTCGCCGGCCTGAGGTTGCGGGAAATCCTTCCCCGCAGGAGCCCTCCGATTGCACCACCTCCTTGGGCGCGAGCGAAACCTCTTCTCGATGAAGGCGCCAAAGACCGACTCCCTCACGACGGATGACCTCGACTCGACATTGCGCTCTAGGTTGTGAATGGATCTGTGAGTTTTCTCCTCTCCTCGCTCTCCCTTTTCTCCTAGGAAACCGCTGTGGCACTCAAATGCTCTTGGTGAGAAGGAAGAAGAAGAAGAGGCGACGAGATGAGAATAGGTGAAGGAGGCGGAACGAAGCCTTCTTCCTCCCCTACTTAAAGAAAGAAGCTGCAACAGGTTGGGAAAAGGCTGCGATTAGGGAAAGGTGAAACAATGGGGAAGAAAAACCCTCTCCTTCTCCCATTCAATGCGGATGGGATGCGATGGGACATGCCACGACCGATGGGACACACCACCTTGATGGGCGGCGCTTGGTCAAACAAGACATGACCTAGGTATGGCCCACCACTACCACACGTCGGGCGCAAGAAACAAGGCGCCACTGCGCGCAGGCGGCCCTCCGCCTTCCTAGGCGGGACTTGGAAAGGCCCAAACGACAGGATCTCCTCCAGGAGAGACCAACGGGCTTCCTAAGTCGATCGAACGGCTCAGGCGAACATCGAGAGGGTGAAGGAGCAGAGGGACACCCCATGTGGGCCATGCCATTCCGTCATGAAGCAGCAAGCGTGGATCCTGGTGGGACATCTCGATAGGAGCTCCTCAAACTCCATCATTTGAGTCATCAAGGTAACATTACCAACCCCACTATTTCTTTATATAAGCATTCATTCATCCATGCACGCATTCATCCATTCCATACATCCAAAAGCATCGCGATATACTCGATTAAATGCATCACAACGCTCCGTGTTGTATCACAGTGGTAGTTGCCTCATTCAACATGAGCAGCGACCGACGGGGGGTTGAAGGCCCGACCCACAAAGGGCTCGAGGCGCCTCACGTCAAAAAGCGAGCTAGGAGAAAACACATATGAGCCCCCGGCGGTGCTCACCGATCTACCCGAGGCGAGACGAGGGTCATCTCAACCTTCTCATTCGATCCTAACCTCCCGCCAAACCCACAGAATCTCCATCGAGGGGAGGCCAACGGGCCACCCGGGTTGCAGATTAAGGAGCAGCGTAGTGCCACATGAGGGCTATGCCGACCCCGTCATGTACGATAGACCCGGACTTCACTCGAACGTACCCATTAGCGAGCTCACCGAGCACGTCACTCGAGCCATCGAGGCAAGCGATGTTAGCTCAGCCCCTCCGGTTGCGAGAAACTGTGGATGGGGTAACGCACAAAACTCAAACCGACCCCTACCAAGCCTAATGGGGCTCAGGGGCTCAAGACACCCAAAAACGCCTCAGCTACGCCTAGATTCGCGACTCTGACTCACCCGATCCACCAGCGCGACCGACGCCTAGATCCACGAGTCCGTCTCCCCCGTCCCATGGTGTGCCTGACGCCTGGATCTACGACTATGACTCGCCCGATCCCATGACGTGTCCGACGCCTGGATCCGTGAGTCCATCTCATCCGATCCCACGGCGCGCCCAACGCCTGGATCCGCGACTACGACTCACCCGATCCCATGGCGCGCCCGGCGCCTGGATTCGTGACTCTAACTAGCCCGATCCCATGGCACGCCCAGGGCCTGGATCCATGAGTCTGTCTCATCCAATCCCTCGGCCCGACCAGCGCCTGGATCCATGACTCGACTCGCTTGGATCCCTCAATCGCGACCAAGCGCTTGGGACCATGCTCCTAGAAGCGATGGTCGTGAAACAAAAAAAAGAAGAGACTATGCCCACTACAAAGGCACACACACACACCACGGCAAAAACCCCGGGTGACTCTACCTAAATCACCGGGGCTCGGGGCTCGGGGCTACACCCGCAGGTGCGCTTCGCCAGCACACCATTGTCAAACAAACAAAAACTTCCTCGTGGCAACACGAAAAACCCCCAGACGATTCTACCCGAATCGCACAGGGGGCTCAGGGCTACACCACAGGTGCGCGCTCGCAAGCTGCGCCGTCAAGATAAAAAATCCCCGACGATTCTACCCGAATGCCGGGGCTCGAGGGCTCCTATCGGGTTCATAAACCGGGGTCCCTCATGGGTAGCTTTCCAACAAAGGATCGGTTAGCGGACAACGTTGCGAATGATGCGCAACTCCTAGGCTGGCCCAAATACGAACGACAGGCGGAAGGCGATCCAATCTCCGACCGAAAGGCCTGGCCGAGGAGGAACGACGCCCGCTTCCGACTCCGGCATGCCTCTCCGACCGGAAGGCCTCACTAAGGAGGAACAACGCCGCTTTCAACTCCGGCCCGCCCGAACGGCCTCTCCGACCGGAAGGCAAAGCCAAAACACCACTTCCAACTCGACCCGCGTCTCGACGGGGATGCACCGAACCTCGCCATGCTCTTCTCCGACTAGCACAATCAGAGCCAATTGGGACCAACCGGCCAGGGGACGCCCGCTTGGTGAGGACTAGAAATGGGATGAAAAAGTAAGGCAAGGCACTCAAGTCAACCGCAATACCAAGGATCATACCCTGTACACCCGCTGGACAGTACCAACAGGACATGTCAGAAGGGTACCCTGCAACCTTTCTGGCATGTCAGAACCCAAGTAGTGTTGTAGGCGCCGACATTTGCCCTACAGTGTTGTGGGCGCCATCAAGTCCCATACCAGACAAAAATGAAAAGGCTCCCCCCACATGCCTCTAGGCATCAACAGTGTTATGGGCGTCGGCATTTACCATACCAGGCGAACATGGTAAAACCCCCTACATTCCTCTGGGCATCAACAATATGGCAGGCGTCGACGTCTGCCATACCAAAATTAGACGACATAGCCTCCCACATGCATCTGACATTAACAGTGTTATGGGCGCCTACAATCATCTGGTACCCGACGGCATGGGCAACAAGACTTAGCATACGTACACTCTCCCTCTCTCACTTGTAAGGCCATCCCCTTCATCTATAAAAGGGGATGCGCTCTCTCTCGAAAGGGGAGATTGATCAGTTCACTCAGACCACAACAAGAACCACTAGGTTCAAACCTTGAGCACACGTTCGAACACTTAGCACATAGCGGAGCCTCCATCACTCTTGGCCCTCCAGACGAGTCCGACCGGACGTCTTCCACGCCCCATCTTTCTCCTTCCGTTTGTAACGCACAATAAACTTCGAGCACCTTGGCTTAGGAATAAAGTCACTGACCGACTCAAACTGGACATAGAGCACGTTGCCTAAACCAGTATAAACCCTGTGTCATTGAGTGCTAGGCCACATCCGATCACAACGTACGGCAAAACTATAAATATTTACGTGTTGGTCACTTTCTGCACCGACAGCCGCCAAACATGATGGGCAGGTCGATCTGCCCGAGTGGACACGCCTGCGTCCTCAGGATCACACCATGGAAGGGAGAGCTCACGGGATGGAGCTCCGACCTAGGGATGCGCATGGCATCGAGGGTGTCGATGTACATAATGTTGAGGCCGCTGCCTCCGTCTATCAGCACCTTGGTGAGGCGCTTCTTACGGATGATGGGGTCGACGATGAGCGGGTAGCGACCCGGTCGGGTGACGTGGGAAGGATGGTCTGTCTGATCAAAAGTGATCGTGGAGTCTGACCAGCTAAGGAAAGAGGGGATGGCCGACTCGGTGGCGCATGCCTCTTGGAAGCGTACCTTGTGCTGGCACTTGGAGTGGACAGCGTCGGATCCCCCAAAGATCATGAGGTATTCCTCGGGGTTAGGGAAGTTATCTCCATCCTTACCCACCGCGCCTCCCTTCTTGGTCGCGTCCTCCGTGCCTTTCCCTTCCTTTGGCTTGCCGTAGGAAGCGCTTAAGGAGCTCGCAGTCCTTGTAGAGGTGCTTGATGGGGTAGGCGTGGTTGGTGCACGGGTTCTCCATGAGCTTATTGAAGTGGTCGGATGGCCCTATTGGGGCTATTTGTTCGCATGTGATCGGCAATGACGACCAAAGCTAGGTTGGCCAATCGGCCCGATCCTTCTTGTTCTTCTTGCCCTATTGTGTGGAGGGGCCCTCACCTTGGTCCTCACGCTTGGCCTTGACCTTGTCTCAAATGCTACTAAAGACCGCCTGTTGACCGCCTCCTCATGGGAGGTGTGGTTCATGGCAATGTCGAAAGGTGTCGTGGGTCGTGACGGGCTTCACACGTACCGAGCTTCGGACCGAGGGACCGGCAGGTTGTCCTAGAGAGGAACTCGCTGACAATGTCCGTGTTGACGACATCAGAAAGGGAGTTGCCTGCTTTGAGAACCTCTACGGATATAATCCCATAGGGACTCGTTAGGCTCCTATTGGCAACTCTTAAGGTCCCAGAATTCCCTAGGATGGACATACGTCCCCGAAAGTTCGATGAGGACCCTCTTGAGGTCCGCCTAGTCACGGATGCTGTTGGGCGAAAGAAATTCAAGCCATGCCCGAACATGCTCCCCCACATAGATGGGGAGGTACTGGATGATGAAGTAGTCATCATCCATTCCACCAGCTCGGTAGGCGAGCCGGAAGTCCTCGAGTCATACACTAGGGTTCGTCTCCCTAGTGTACTTGGCGATGTTGGTGGGCGGTCAGAAACACTATGGGAACGGCGCTTTCCGGATGAAGCGACCAAAGGCCCGTGGCCTCGGGACATCAGGGCTGGGGCTTCGGTCATTCGATCAACCGCCACACCTGGGGTGCCTGTCCTCATACTCCTCGGTGGTCCGGTAAAATGGGCCCACGCCGCCCGCTCTGGCTGCCATTCGATGGACGTCATCATCGTGCTGAGTATGGCGCCGATTGTTGATGACGCTGCGAGCATCATGGTTTGGCCTGAGCCGCTCACGCATAGGTGGTCCGTGTGGAGTGGGCGTCGGGTTGGGCTACGGTCTTTGTGACTTCCTCGCTCCACGCCAAACAAGCCGCCGCGGTGAGTGGACGGGGCGATTCAACTGGTGTAGCCCTAGTGCCCTGGTTGGGCAAGAGGCCACGAGCCTGTGTCACGATGCGGAGCTCTTCGCCTGCTGAATGGCAGCGGTCTCCACTAGCGCTCGGAGGTTCTAGTGGATTGCCTGCTCCTGGGGTCGGCAAGCTCAGGGAGGCTGTGCAGAAGCATCGTCGCAGCAGTTGGCGATGTTCGCTAGCTTAGAAGCAAGCGATGGGGTCATCCCTCTCATCCCGATATGTTACACTAGACCGACGAAAGCACGACCCTAAGCGCCGCTTCACGGGTTATGCGCATGTGGCGTAGCATGATGCGCCGCAACGCGCTGGCGTGTGGTGGTGTTTGGTGGGGCTCGCCACCTTTGTCGTAACTCCTCGCCGTGCTCTTGCATACGCGCCAGGGCTTGCGCACGAGGGTCTAGAGGGGTGTGAGTCTGCAGAGACTCCACTACCTTCGGTAGCTATCCCGGGGCGTATGCCATAGCGCACTCCTAGGACAGAGGGTGGCCAGGTGCCATGACATCACCGGGATGTTGGAGCCGTCATTTTGACCTCGTGGAAGGAGCCCCCGTGCCCACCATCCCCATGAACTCAAACATGAGAGGGGCAAGATC
The DNA here is from genome assembly GCA_904845875.1 of Miscanthus lutarioriparius. Taxonomy (NCBI): domain Eukaryota; kingdom Viridiplantae; phylum Streptophyta; class Magnoliopsida; order Poales; family Poaceae; genus Miscanthus; species Miscanthus lutarioriparius. Next base: position 10,649 of record CAJGYO010000327.1, read on the forward strand.
AAGATCCTTCGAGCCCCGTGCGCGCGCGTCAAAGGGGACGCTAAGCTGTAGGGAACCGGTCGCATGGCGGTCGCGGTGGGGACAACGGGGTCCCTCTGGAGAGCTAACGGAATGTGTTAAATAGAGAGTAAAGAACAATATGTACATCACTCACCGTGGGGTTTGAGCCCAGCATGGGCTCGAGGCGAAGCATGGGTGTCTCGACGTTGAGGTCGTCAAGTGGCCCGAGGCCGGTGGAGGGCGCTCCTCCTCCATTGGGCGCCGGGACAAGCGCCTCCTCGCAGAGGCGGAGTACGCCGAGCTGGTCGGCGACGAAGTCTAGACTCCCGAAGAGGAAGGTCTAGAGTGGCACGAATATGGGAGGAACCCACATCCCAGCCAGTGGGAGCATGGGAAACTCCAGCGAGCCAACGAATCGTATCGCTCGAGCCCGCCATGCCGAAGATGGTGGAAAGGTGGGCCATCTGATGACCAAAAGTGTGAACGCACGGCGTCCTCCCCATGGACGGCGCCAACTGTCGGTGTGAAATATGGCCGACAAGTAAATATTTGTAGTTTTGCCGTACGCTGTGATGGAATGTGGCCTAGCACGCGACGACACAGGATTTATACTGGTTCAGGCAACGTGCCCTACATCTAGTTTCAGTCGGTCGGTGACTTTATTCCTGAACCCAGGTGCTCGAAGTTTGCTGTGGGGTTACAAACGTGTAAGGAATGAGAAGGGGGTGTTAGAGGCCCGGTCGGACTCTGATCTGAGTGGAAGAGAGTGATGGATGCTTAAACGTGCGCTAAGTATTGGAGCGTATGCTCTGTGTCCAAGGTTATCCGCTGTTGAGAGCGTGTAGATTGTGTCCTTTTAGAAGGGAGCGCATCCCTTTTTATAGATGAAGGGGATGGCCTTACAAATCAAAGATGGAAAGGGAAAGAGTGTGTACGGGTGCTACCTAGTCTTGTCGCCCACGCCATCGGGTACGGCATGCCATCGCTCGCCATACTATTTTCGCCACCATCGCCACCTTACTGTTCATGACCTGTTGTACCTGGCAGGCTGCACAATGTTCGCCTAGGATGGCAAACGACGGCGCCCACAATACTGTTTGTGTTCGACGCGTCTAGCAGGTCATATAGTGTCCGTCGACATGGTCTCGGACGGCACCGTCCCCACAAAAGCTTGAGGGCATGGCAGGGTACGGTCCTCGGTATTACGGTTGACTTGAGCGCCTTACCTTATCTGCTATGCATGCTCCCCGGACCCACACCGAGCAGGAGTCCTGTTCGGTCGTTTCCTTTCGGCCCCGATCGTGTCGGTTGGGAAAGAGAGGCGACCAAAGGTCCGCATATCCTCGATCGGAGGAACGGGTCGGAGTCGGATGCGGTCCCACCCACAGCGCAGCCTTCGGTCGGGCTCACCAAGTCTCTGGCCGGAGGTGCCGGTCGGGGACTAGATCGTGGTCTTGGCCTATCATTGTGTATCTGGGTCGACCTGACCTTGTATTTGTCATTTGCACCACTGCTAAGCCAAGTATTGCAAGGAAGCAGGTCTATTTGAGACCCCGAGTTTATGAAGCGGGACACTCTGATTACTCAAAGCTCACACGCAAGCTCCCCTTCATCGCCACCTTACCTGCTTCGTCCTAAACGAACAAAAGTGTCTGCAATGTGGTACGGTGCAGGTATGTACGGAGTACTCACAAAGAAACATCTGTCCAAATTGACAGGTAGCAAAAAAAAAAACACTTCTGAGCGTGTTTAGTTCCCTGAATTTGAAAATTTGGGTACTGTAGCACATTCGTTTTTATTTGGCAAATAGTGTTCAATCATGGACTAATTAGGCTCAAAACGTTCGTCTCGCAATTTCCAACCAAACTGTGCAATTAGTTTTTTTTTGTCTACATTTAATGCTCCATGCACATATCGCAAGATTCGATGTGATGGGTACCGTAGCACGTTTTTAGATTTTAAGGTAGCAACTAAACACGCGCTCTATATTGTTGAGGTGAAGCTTGTTCACCACTTAAACACGTAGCCTATGACAGCCAACACCAACGTCGACACCCCCGGAGTTTCACACGATGAAGCGGGAGCTGCTAGCTGTAGAACTTTTCAACAGGAATGATGTGTTCGTGTTGTGCTGGTACAGCGGCAGCGGTAGCACGGCACGGCACCGTCCAGGGATGATGCGCTCGTGTTGTGCCGTTGTGGACTGTCCTTTGCGCCACCACCATCACAAACGCAACACACACTCACTCAGACTCGGCAGAGAGAGGAGAAAGATTCGCGCAGTCGTCGCTCTGTGTGGACTGTGGCCGCACGTAGGACGTGTACGTCTATTGTCGCGCGTCACTGCGGCAGTTGCGCGAAATGATGAGGCGCGCGGCGCGGTGTGCAGACGGGTCAGGCAGCCGGACGCGGCCGATGATCATCAGCAAGGCAACCACGGCCAGGGGCAGAGGCCGAATTGATGTGCACCGGACAATGCAGGCCGGAGGGGGGGCTGGACTGCGATGCGATTCGTCACTGGTCAGATGTGACTGCTATGCGATGAGGTGAGGTGCTGCGATGCGATGCAAGGGTCGGAGCGCGCGCGCGCGTGACGCCTCCGTACGTCGCAGGCGTCGCCGCGTCGCAATTCGCATCGTCGGCCTCCGCAGCCCGCACGGTCAGGGGCTCAGGGCAGGGGTCCGGCCGGTCCACGTGAGCCGCCTCTGATGCTCGCGCTGCCAACTGCCATGCAGCCGTGCATATACGCCTGCCTGCCTGCCACTGCCAGCGTGATGTGGTGCCCCGTGCCCATGCATCGTGCATGCATGCACGCGCTCTGATGCCGCCGGTGAAGCCTGGGCGCCTGGCGCCCCCGGCCGCTGCTGTGTGCTGTCTCGGCACGGCAGTCGTCGGCGTCGGCAAGGCATGCATGCAGCTTTTTTTTCCCTGGCTGGCTCCTCCGGGACAGCGCGCACGTTTGCTTCACCGTTTTTGTCGTGGCCCGTGCGGGGTTTTGGCGGTTCCGCGGTGGAGTCCGCCTGCCTGACCATGGCATGGCTGCCGCTGTGCAGGGGGCAGAGTTGACGGCGAGCTTACCACATTCCAACGAACCCTGCTGAATGATTGAATGTCCTAGTACTCTGATTGATTTCAGCCAAGACTTATCAACCAACCAATATCAGTTCAGAAACCAACCAACGAACAGACTTATTATGTGTAATACTACAGGACAATAACCTTTGCCCTTCCTAAAAATAGCATCCTGAACTTTTTGAATCGAAAAAATCTGGAATTAAAGGCATCTTTATCTGGAAACACCGGCACGACGTTGTGTTCCGGGGCCAGCAACCTTGTATAACGCGGCTGCTCGCCGCCTGCCGGGAAGACTGTCTTCTGTGGCGATGCCGCCTCCCGTCTCACCTAGTCCAGCAAGCGCTGAAATGGAGTGACTTGTTTGACAGGAGTAGAACTCAGTTGATTATGTAATCTCCTCTTCTCCTGTGACGGGCCATAGTCCCCGAAATGTTTTGTAACTTAGGGCTTGTTTAGTTCCCAAAATTTTTTACCCCAAAGTGTCACATCGAATCTTGCGGCATATGCATGGAGTACTAAATGTAGACGAAAAAAAATTAATTGCACAGTTGGATGAGAAATCGTGAGACAAAACTTTCGAACCTAATTAGTCCATAATTAGATACTAATTACCAAATACAAACGAAAAGTGCTACAGTAGCCAAATAATAGCCAAACCCAAAAAAATTTGGGAACTAAACGCGCCCTTAAACTGCATTTGTTGTGCTCTGGCACCCTCCATCTACCGGCTTAGTCCCGGAACAATGGAAAATCATTCGAGTGAGGCGTTTACCCCTCCAGGGCTTCTTAAAAAAAAGTGGGCATGGTCGTTGCCCTTATGTAAGCTACAACTGTCCAATGGCTTCTGAATCCTTAAGACTAGTTTGAATCCAGATGCTAACAGTTAGCATCTAGCATCTAGCATCTAGCAAAGGAGAAGCTAGCTAGTAGTAGCTTTTTTATTAGCTGGACTCTATTTGTATCCTGTAGTTTAGGACGCCTTCAGTGCTGTGGTAAAATCGCTAGCTGATTTGGCAGTGAGTATAGAAATAGAAATAAAAAAGAGAACCTCCAACTGCATAATACATATAAAAGGAAGTTTTTTCTTGACAAGTACTCAAATATATTATCATTACAATCAGAGTACAAACTTTTGGGAGTCCATGTCCCAAAGACAAACTTGTAGCTCTAAAGCTACGACAAGAGAACTTTCACAGACATTCATAGAAAAGAGCTCGCCTATATCAGCATACACTGATCTTGCGTGAAGAAAACTGCACTTCTGCTGATGCAAAAAACAGGTGATGTCTCCACCGGGGACGTTGGGCCTTAGGAGAGAAGTGGCCACGATAAAGACATCGGTGATCCTCATTCTCGCACTCGACGTTCCCCCTCGACTGTCTGACCGATAATATAAGAGGAAGTTGGACAGAGAGATAGAGCTAGAGGAGTTTATTGGGAGTGATGTTTTTTTTATTCTCTATTTCATGTTGGGAAAAAAGGTTGACTATTTCGACAGTTATTGGGGATGCCTTTACAGTTACTACTAGTAGTATTTAGCTTGGGGAACAGTCAATACCTTTTTAAATTGGGTAGTTCATTCTGAGCTATTAGCTCCACTAGTGCTACTTTTAGCTGCTAAGCCACTAATAATTAGCAGCTTGGATCCAAATGGCCTCTTAATGTAACATTAAGTAACAATGAATGAAACTTTACAATAAGAATAGTTTTCAAATACTTTTGACATTTTGCAACAAGAAAAAATATTTATATAAGCAGAGGAAGCATTTTGAAATTAAGGAATCAGATGTACTAAATTTAGTAACATGAAAGCATGATTTCAACACTAAGGGTTTTTTACTTGTGATTTCAAATACGTACTCCCTATTAATAACATTCTTCAGACAAGTCATTGGCCTTGTAATAACATTCTTCAGATAGGTCATCATGCACTTATTGAACAAATAAGTTTGATGCGACAGCAATAACTCTAGAGAGAGAAAAGATTTATATAAGCACAAAGAGCATGTTGAATAAATTAAGGAATCAGATGTCCTAAATTTAGTGACACGTGACACTTTTTAAGCGTGGTTTCAGGACTAAGGTTTTTCCCCCCTAGTGCTTTGGTTCGAATACTCGCTATAACATTCTTCAGATAATGAGAAAACAATTTTGATGCAGAAAACTTTTGAGAGAAAAGATTTATATAAGCGGAGAGAGCATGTTAAATTAAGGAATTAGACATGTCCCAAAAAAACAATTGACGACTCTGTCCAAAAACCAACAATTGATGATTCCACACAGTGGCGGATGTAGGATGGGGATAAAGGAGGGGCTAAATAATAAAGATTTAGGGATAGAATTAGAGATTAATGGTGATTTAAGGCTAAATAACCGTGGTCTAATGAAAAAAATCAGGCTCACTAGGGCTATAGCCTCGGCAGCCCCCCTTGGATCCGCCCTTGATTCCACATAACTTTGGTTCAAATCCTATCTAAAATTACTAGAACATGATGAGGTAGCAAGAAACAATCGTACCGGTGCCCCTGATGCGTGCTTTTCAGTCTCGATCGGCGTCGTCGTGCGCGTTCGCGTTTCGTTCAATCCCTTGTCCACAATAGCCAAAGCGCCACTGCACCCCTCAGCTCCAGAAACTTTCTTGCATAACTCTCGTCACGCGCCACCACCTCCTCACCAGCCACTTCTTCCTCCTCGCCCTCGCCCTCGTCAAGAAGCAGCAGCACCAGCCCGAGCGCGCCATCCGGGTGGCCGGGCTCCTCCTCGCCGTCGTCGTCCTTGACCTCGGGCAGCAGCGCGCGTGAGCGAAACGCCCATAGCTTAACCGTTACGCGCCGTGTCAAGTGAGCTTCTTTGGCTATCGTCAGATGGTGAGCCTGCCGGAAATTCTTCCACCCCGGCCCCATGAACCGGTAGTGCTTGTCTCTCCATAACTTGCACGTCATCTCGTACTGCTGGCCCCGGTGATCGAACGCCGTGACCGACATGCCGCCCGAGGTCCTGACCCGGACCTTCTCGGCGTCCGTGAAGATCTGAGAGATCGGGCTCCGCCCGGGGAACTGCACCCGGTTCTGGTCGTCTCTGACGTCGGTAGACTGGAGCCGCTTCATGTCGACGAACCATGGGGCCGACGCGCGGGTCTCGGACAAGCGGGCGAGTAGCACGTCGCTGAACTCGAAGCGATTATGGTCGTGGCATGCCCCCTCCGCATTTCCCTCCGTCGTCGTCGTTGCCGCCGGCGGCAGAGACGACGTTTCGCTCGCTTCCTCCTCATTGTCCTTGTCGTGACTGCTTCCTGATCCTTGTCGTTGATCGTGGTAATCGTCGTAGCTAGAGCATCGCCGCTGTCTCTCGGCTCCCTCCCTCTCATCACGTCATGCATTAGTTTTTCCGCCGGTGGCTGGTACGACCGCATCCATATAGAGCGATGTGGTCGTATCGTAGTAGATGCAGATACTCAATCGCGATTGGCAGCTTGGGTTACGGCAAAATCAATACGGAGTACGGCACAATCTGTGGATGATGATGATATCATTAAATGGAACAGCCTGAGGATTGATTATGGGAGAGCTCGGCAATGGTTGGAAATATGGTTATGGGGGAAATCTTTTTTCTTCGACGGGGTATCTGTAACACGAAGCCAGCTTGAATGCAGGGTATCCTTGTTCCGTACGGTTGTTCCGTACGGAAAATTGGCAGGGTGGATGGTGGGTGGCATGATCCAAGTCTTCAAGGAAAGACGGGTCAGATCTCAGATTAGATTGGGCTTTCGTTGGGTCTTCAGCCTCATCAGGCCAGCCTTATAGTTTGGGCCGCAATTATTTGGGCATGTGGCGGAAAAAGTCACTTTTACCCTGAACTATGGTGGTGGTTTAATTTTTCCTCCGGGGTTTTTTTTTTTTTCGACCACGGAGATTCATTCATCAATTATAAGGAGGGTTACAATCTGAAGACAGCAGGCCAGAGACACAAGCCGGGGCAATAGACCACCACCCGACCCGAGTTTCGCATGTGACCTGTTTCGCTAAAGCATGTGCTACCCTATTACAAGAACGAGAAGGAAAAGAAAATTTAAACTCTTGGAACAGGGTGCTCAACTCCTTAATCTCCTTCAGGATGGACATCACGCTAGATCTCTGCTGATCCCTTACTTGCCAAAGCCGGACCACCTCCTGACAGTCAGATTCTAGCCAAACTTTCTGAATTCCCAACTGCAGTGCCATAGCCAGGCCATCCCGGCAAGCTAGCGCTTCCATGGTAAGTGCGTCCAGGCAATGCTCATACCATTTGGCAATCCCCCTGACAAAGACGCCACTGTCATCACGTAGAACAACACCTGTTGCACCTTTCCATTGCTGATCATAAAAGGCTCCATCAGCATTGCATTTGAACCATTCCAATGGTGGTCGTTCCCAGCAGGGTTCAGATCTCGCTGTTGCCGGCTCTCCTGGGGATTCCATAAGCTGTCCCAAATCTAAGGCCAAGTCAACAGCCCACTGCACAGCCACTCGGATCGGCATAGCTTGCTCTCTATGTCTTCGCTTGTTTCGTTGCATCCAGAATGAGTACATGCCAATAAGAAATATTGCCTGATCTTGCTCACGTCCGGTCCTCCCTTCTATCAGGTCCTCCGCCCAGGTTTCAGGGTGCATGCTTGGAAGTTTAACCTGTGATAGTTCTCGTTTGCTCCTAGAAGGCCCGGGCGACCGAGCACTCAATCAGCACGTGTCGTATAGATTCTTGCTCCGCCCCGCAAACTTCACAATTCGCAATCTGTTCCACATGTTTACGATGTAAGATCTGTCGGGTCGGGAGAAATTCATGAATAATGCGCCACCAGAAAACCTTGATTTTTGGCGGCACTTTCAGTTTCCAAACTTTCTGCCAAATTTTGTTTCCTGAAGCACTCGCCACTTGCACTCTGCCAACTTTCATTCCGGTGGATGCAGCGGCTATTTTGTGCACGCCGGCTCGGATTCAGAATGAAGACGTTTGGGCATGGGAGCCTAAAAAGCATGGAGTGTACTCCGTCAGATCTGCCTATAGGCTCCTTGACATGGTGAGAATCAGAGAGAATGAAGTGCAATTTTTCCTCCGTTGTGAACAATAAAAACAAACATTTTACTCCATCAACTCTCATATCGATCAAAAATCAAGCATTCGAATTATTGCAAGATTACAAGCGATTCAGCTTTTGGAAAAGAAACCTCCAACACCCGAAATATGTTCCTCCGAGGCGTCCTCTTGGGGCGACGATGGGGTGGGTATTGGAATAAGGTCTCTCCGGCTTCTTCTTACCTTAACGAGGTTCGATCTGACGTCGGTGAAGGGCAGTGAGAGCATGGTTGTCAAATCTGTTGTTTCTCTTCAGATCCTAACTGGGAGCAGTTGACTGACTTTAGATCCTAGCACGTCGTTGAACTCGAAGCCATTATGGTCATGGCATGCCCCCTCCTTTCCCTCCGTCGTTGCCGCCAGCGGCGGGGACGACGTTTCGCTCGCTTCCCCATTGTCCTTGGCGTGCTGCTTCCTGATCCTTCGTCTTCGTAGCCAGATCATCGTCGCTGTTCCTTGTGCTCACCGCCGGTCTTCGGCTCCGAGCGCTCGGACCATCGGACGGTGCTGACCATCGTCCGTACGTGAGCGGAGAGGTGGCCAGGTGGGGGATTTGTGGTTTTTATTGGGCCGTTTAACTTTTTAGTGGGCCGAAGATGATTTTTTAGGATATACTAATAAAATGTAGTACGTGAGTGGCATAAGTTTGCATTGACTTTCCTTTTTTTTCTTGTATCTTACACGTGTCCATGCATTATACGAAACCTAATATATATTGAAATCGGACTCTGCATATGTATTGTCTGTGTGTTTAAATTATGAAAGCAGAATTTAAATTCAAATTAAAATTAAATGGCGAGAAACTATTTTAAAAACTAGAAAATCATTAACGGAGGCTAGCAAGTAATAAACTCGACGTCTCCGTTAATCCTTTAATGGAGGCGGATGACTTAGCATAGCTGCCTCGATTAATAGATTAACAAAGGTGTGCTGCTTAGGGTGACCGCCTCCGTTAATTAACAGAGACGGCACCTTCCGTTAATCGATTAACCGAGGCCGGTAACCGTAGGTCTGCATTAACGCAGACCTTTCGACGAAGCGAATGCTTTGCCCACCTCCGTTAACTCATTTCACCCGCCTGAGATAAGATTTGTATAGTAGTGTAGATTGAACGATGAGAAAATCAAAGAAACTATTTAGAGCTCATGAAAAAATTGCTAGAAGCTTCAAATAAATAGATTAAGGTCAAGGAAGAAGAAATTAAATTCCATAAATTAGTTGAAAAAATTCTTAGAAAGAGATATTCGCCTCTTAAATGTATTTTACAACATTTTGCACATAAACACTTGTTGAAACTGGCATGAATGCAACAAACCTTTTCAAACACACATTAAATGACCTAGACTAACCTCAGACAGAAATGGCATCCAGCCTCGGAATACACCAGGCAACTGCTAGACCGAAGCTAGACACACGGCCACAGTATCTAGCAGATGTTTCCATAGACGAGCGCACAATTACCCCTATGAGCATACGTACGCACATCATGTCTCTATGAGCACCTCTGAAGAATTGAGTTGGACCGATAAACCTCAAGATTGACGAAGTCAGCATAAACGTACTTCTACGCACTTCTGACCCATTCTACACTTAGAGCCCGTTTGGCCGGGCTCCGAGTGACTCTGGCTCCTCTGACTCCTCCTCTGTGTCATCTCCTGTAGCGACACTGTTCACCGGAGCTATTTTTCTCTCTCCTCCTTTCCTTTCTCACTGACAGTGCCGGAGCCGGAGAAGCTCGTTTTTTTAGCTCCTCCGGCTCCAGCTCCTACGCGCTACAGTTACGCTACAGTGTGGGAGCCAGAGCCGGCGGGAGCCCGACCAAACACACCCTTAAGCAAGCTCCTTACCTCCATAAATAATTGAGCATTGCCACCTCATAAATGAGCACGGGAGTTAGGGGTGGATGTGTGTGATGATTTGGGAGGCAAGCAGGTTTAAGGTCTCGTTCGCTTCGCTGAAAAAATAAGCCGAAATACTGTTCCGGCTGATTTGTTGTGAGAGAAAAATACTGTTTCGACTGAAAAAATAAGCTGAAAAGTACGGATTATAAGACAAGCGAACAGGACCTTGTCTCTATCAGCTGATATGTTTTTAGAAATTATCCTCGGTATCCATCTAAGCATGAAGTAACCTGGGCATGTTACCGTACTCACTTTAAGAAAAGTTTGAAGTTAATGAAAGAGTGTTATTTAAATACCTCCTCTGGAGTGGTCGGAGTTTGAGTCCTGAGGAACTAACTCTTTATTTGTGGTTTCGGCCACAGAGACCAGGGAAAAAAAACTCTCTCGTCTGCCTCACATCAAAACATAGGTCTATGGCCACCTTATCTCACGGCGCTATGGTGCCGCTGTATTTGGGTGGGGTACGGGTTCAGGGGTTTTCTCGGTCTGCATGAGAAAATCTTCTAAACCAGAATACCCAGAACTGTCTAGCCACCGCCCTGATCGAGTTTTTTTTAAGTAACTCACATGACTACTATATTATCCAAAGTTACAGCGGACTGAACTTATTCTCATCTCTGCACCCTGAGTATAAATACCCCCATCACTCATTGCTAGTTGCTACCCTCCCTAGGCAGGAACCACCAAACCAAGCGAGCTGCAATAAGGGAAAGTTAAATGTGCCCTTGAGGGCATGTCCTTCTATGTACTGTGTCGTTGATTCGCATTGAGATGTATGTACACACATCTCAATGCGAGAGATATATTTATGTGCACACATCTCAATATGAGTTCAATGGTGGGTGTGCTGGGAGCACATGCCCTTGAGGGGGAAAAACGCCTCAGCCAACAAGAGTGTTTCACGGTATCACTCAGAGATGCGCAGTCCGTGGTGAATGCCGCACTGCTCCTGCTCCTGCTCCTATTCGGGGTGTTGTTCGTGTTCGCTGTCAGAGGGGGTGGCGAGAACGGGTAAGTTATTTAACATAGTTTACTAGTTTACTTTATCAGCAGATGGCCAATCATACTTTTACTTTTTTTTATTTTTTTCGACCAATACTTTTCTTTAATTGAATAGTTTATTTAAGCGTTCAACATCTTCAGTAGATTAGTGACCATTATTTATCAGACTATAGGCCAAGGCACTTTTGCATTGCACAGCTACGAATTATATGATTGGAAACAGTGAGAACTAATTAATTCATAAGAGTACCAAAAGGTGTGTTATAAATATAATGTCAGTTGTTCGGTAGGTATTAAAGCCGGCTGATAAGTCGGCTGAAGCTGATTTTTTATGAGAGAAAAATACTGTAGATTCTAGCTGATAAGCCGGCTGTTAGTTTGGTGGCTAACTCTTCTGGTTTTGTACCACGTTTGATTCCATTTGTTAGTTTGGTGGCTAGCTAACTGGAGGTTCAATTCACCTGATGATACCATTTTCAGGACGGATGTTTGGCAGGCAGAGAAGACAACCGTGACCGTGACGTTGGACGTTAGTCTCGGCGTGCAGCAATACAAGTCCACTGTGTCGCAGATCGAGCGCCAGGCGGCGTTCACGACGACCAATCCGCACATTGAGAAAAGGCCGGTCCTCGGCCAGCAGAAGGCTAAACCTGACAATTGGATCCACGGCCACATCACCTCAAGGGGCAGGGCGCAGTACAGGTATGCGTTCAAGAATAAGGATCTTCTGATCGAAGGGTCGACTTTGCTCGGGTTCACCGATGAGTACAAGTCACTTACAGGTGGCGTCAAGCCCTCCTACCGCCGCTGATCCCATGGAACCCCTAGAGCTCTACCAAGAGTTTTTTTTTTGTCATGATTGCTTTAAGGAGAAGGGGCTGGAGGTTGAAGATGAACTTTTAGCTCCCCTCAATTTTCATCCTAGTCCGTCATTGTTCGTCATCCGTGCAGACATCGCTGAAACATTGGAGAAGAGAGGCACCGTTGGCAGCACCGGCGTCGAGCTCACCGTCAAATGGAATACAATCTCATGCGTCCTGCTCCAGTGGAGCAAGACAAAGAAATGGGACTCTGATGAAGGCAAAATAATCAATAATTATGGGAATCCAAGATAGAGAATGCAGCGGCCGCGGTTGCGAATGTGTTCTGCATACTTCAGGTCTCCAGGTGCTCATCAGTTACCTACTAGCTAGCCACCCCCATGTCTCTGTTGACAACCTAATTGCTTGATACTTATTGTTTGGCAGTGATATTCTGCAATAAAAATATGATTATAAATAATATTATCATAAATGTCTGAACACACGAAAAAAACTTATTATCCCTTTATGTTGCCCTATTTTTTTTTCAAATGCAACCATGCATGAATGTGTTGGTTTGGAACTGCCGTGGGTTGGGGAACTCACGAACAGTTCAAGAATTGTGCGGCTTTGTCCAGTCGTACTCACCCAAGTTAGTCTTTTTGTCAGAAACAAGAATGCATACGTCTCGTGCTAGGAACCTGTCCTGGCGTTTGGGTTTGCGTCGTAGTCTTGCAATAAGTAGCGTCGGTCTTAGTGGAGGTCTTGTTTTATTTTGGGATGAGTCAATAAATGTAACTCTCCTATATCAAGGAGATCGTGCTCTGGATGTTTTGGTTAATGAAAGTTCAGGTGGCTCCTCGTGGAGGACCACCTTTGTTTATGGAGAGCCTCTTGTTGAGAATAGAAAATTCATGTGGGATTTGCTTTGCAGGTTAAGCGGGAGGTGGGATGGCCCCTGGCTTGTGCTAGGGGATTTCAATGAAGCGCTTTGGCAGCACGAGCACTTTTCGGCAACTCCAAGGCCGGAAAAACAAATGATGGATTTTCGTGAAGTTCTTAGCCACTGTGACCTTCATGATGTAGGTTTCCGGGGTCTTCCTTGGACGTACAACAACAATCAAGGAGGTGTGCGTAATGTTAGGGTCAGGTTGGACCGGGGCGTCGCCAATTCCGAATGGAGCCTCTTGTTCCCTGATGCAACTGTGACCCATATTGACTCGTCGCGTTCGGACCACAAGGCGTTGCTGCTGAAATGCACAGGTGGCGGGTCTAACACTCGAACACCAAAGATTTTCCGTTATGAAATAATGTGGGAGCGTGCAGAGGGTCTGCAGCTGGAAATTGAACAGGCCTGGCTCAAGAGGAATCCCGGGAGTGATTTGGGTTGTGTCGCGGAATCTCTGAAACAAATGTCTACAGCCTTGAGCAGCTGGAGTCGGGCCAACTTTGGTCACATCCGAAAGCAGATTGAGGAGCTGCGCCAGAAGCTAGCGGTACTAGAAGGAGATGGCCCGGTCATCAACCGTGACCAAATCCTATTGGTGAAACGTGAGCTCGATGAAGTCCTCTATAGAGAGGAAATGATGTGGTTGCAAAGATCACGCATAACGTGGCTCAAACAAGGTGATAGAAACACAAAGGTTTTCCGCAATTTGGAGAGCGAAAAAGAATAGAATTAAGAGACTGAAAAAGGCTGATGGTAGCTGGACCTCTGACGATGTGGAAATGCGAGGTATGGCTACTGAATATTTTGTGAATATTTTTAATCGGGATGATAGTGTTCAGCCAGGTAACATCGTGGAGCTTTTTGAGGAGTGCATCACGCCGGAAATGAACCTTGACTTCAGCAAGCCGTACTCTGAGGAGGAGATTGGCAATGCTCTGTTCCAAATCGGTCCCCTGAAAGCCCCCGGGCCGGATGGTTTTCCAGGACGGTTCTTCCAGCGAAACTGGCTGCTGCTCAAAGAAGATATAATCCCGGCAGTTCAGGAATTTTATGAAAGCGGGAATATGTGTTGTACTAATTCCGAAGGTGCCAGAGCCGGAGACGATGAAGGACTTCAGGCCGATAAGTCTATGCAACGTCATATATAAAATCGTCTCTAAATGTATTGTCAACCGTCTTAGGCCCGTACTCCAAGATATCATTTCGCCTAGTCAAAGTGCTTTCATCCCTGGGAGTATGATCACGGACAATGCATTGATTGCATTCGAATGCTTGCACACTATTCGGTCTAATGGCGACTCAAGGAGTCAATTTTGTGCATATAAACTGGATTTATCCAAGGCTTATGATCGGGTGGACTGGGGCTCTCTCAGTGCTGTGTTGTTGAAGCTGGGCTTTCAGAGTTCGTGGGTGAACCGTGTTATGACATGTGTGTCTACGGTGAGCTATCAGATCCGCTTCAATGGTGTGTCCTCCACACCTTTCCGCCACACTCGTGGTCTACACCAAGGTGATCCGTTATCGCCCTACCTATTCCTTTTTGTCACTGATGGTTTGTATAGATTGATTAACAGGAAGGTCAGTTTAAATTTGCTCCAAGAGTTAAAGATTTTCAGGGGTGCACCGGGGATATCACATCTCTTATTTGCGGATGATACCCTCTTATTTTTCAAGGCAAATCTGGAGAAGGCTCAACAAATCAAGGAAATCATAGAAAGCTATGAAAGGGGCACGGACCAGCTAATTAATGGCTCGAAATGTTCTATCATGTTCAAAGATGAGGAACTTTTAACGGAGCAGCAAAGGTGCGGTCGGTTCTGGGAGTAGAAGCCGCTCCTTTCGAGGCCAAGCATCTGGGCCTGCTCACGCCATCAGGTCGAATGAAGGGGGCACGGTTCCAGCCTCTTAAAGAAAGAATGTGCAAAAGGCTATGATTATACGGAGAAGAACATGTCTGCTGCTGCTAAGGAAGTTTTAATTAAGTCAGTGGCACAAGCTTTGCCGACTTACATCGTGAGCGTCTTTAAACTACCCTTACTCCTTCGTGACAGTCTCACATCTATTATTCGTGATTTTTGGTGGGGTGCAGAAAAGGGTAGCAGGAAGACTGCTTGGGTGGCCTGGAAAGATCTAACAGCAAGGAAGTACCAGGGTGGTCTCGGCTTCAAGGACTTGCGCATTTTCAACCAGGCTCTACTAGCTCGTCAGGCATGGCGGCTGCTGAAGCTTCCGGACAGTTTGTGTGCAAGGCTTCTGAAAGCTAAGTATTTCCCCATGAGTTTGTTGATTGATGTGGTGCCTCAACCGAATATGTCGCAGACTTGGCAGGCCATTTTATATGGGCTTGATCTTCTAAAAGAGGGGTTCATTTGGGGAATTGGAGATGGAACTAGCGTGACAATCTGGCGGGACTCGTGGATACCCAGAGAATTCTCAGGAAAAACTACAACACGACGAGGAAGATGTCGATTCCATGGGGTCTCAGACTTGCTGTGGAAACATACATGGAGGGCAAACGTACCACCTAAGGTGCGTGTTTTCTGCTGGAAGCTTGCAAAGGATGATGTACTGCCAACGAAGAAGAACAAACACATTCGTAAGTTGGAGTTGAACGGATGCTGTTCGCTGTGCGGAGTCGCGACGGAGGACAGTTTCCATGCCACCGTTGAGTGTGTGCAGGCAAGGAATCTTACGTTGACAATGAAGGATCACTGGCCGCTTCCAAGTGAGGATTTGTTTGTGAGGTCTAGGCCGGACTGGCTACTGCTCCTCCTCGACAAGCGCACGAAGGAGCAAGGCGAATTAGTCATGTGGAGAGCATGGACGACTCATAATTATATTACACATGCTTCAGGTCCGTCCAACATTGCTGATTCCGTTCATTTTCTACTAAACTACCCTGAAGTCCTGTTGCAGGTCCGACAATATGACAAGCCCGTGGATGCGAAGGGGAAAGCCCCATGCTGGATCCCGGTCTGCGTGCCGACAACAGCTACTGCACGCTTGGCACGTTGGGAACCCCCGCCGGAGGGCTGGTTGAAGCTGAACGTTGACGGCTCCTTTGTTGCTCAGACCGGGCAGGTGGGTGTTGGCGTGGTGATAAGGAACGATAAAGGAGAGGTCGTCTTAACAGCTTGACGGGTATTGTTTCGGTGTGCAGCCCTGTCTGCTTCGCTGAGAAGCTGGTTGAAAAATATTGTTCGCTGATTTATTGTTTAAAAAAATAATATACCATGGCTGATGAGCCAGGTTGATAACTTCAAGCGAACAGGGCGCGTTGGCATATGAGGCATAAGCTCAAGCCTGTGCTGAAGGGCTTCGGCTGGCTTCCCAATGGTGCCCAGGGCCAATTATTGTGGAAACAGAGCTCCAGAGTGCTAACAGCCATGAAGGCAGGCGGCATAGACAGGTCTGAGCTCCGCTATACTTTTCTAGATGCAAGAGAATATTTGCAGATGATGGTAGAGTGGAGATTCCAGAAGGTAAAGAGAGAGTGCAACAAGGTGGCTCATGAGCTATGTCATTTAGCTAGGCGAAACACCCATACTACGACTTGGTGGAGGCAGGCACATGCGTGTGTCATTGACCTCTTAAACGATGATGTAATATTTCGCCCAGTTAAATAAAAGGCTCTTTACCCCGCAAAAAAAAACATGCATGAATGTAACAGCTGTGCCAGTGCGAGTGCGAGTGCGAGTGCGGTCTGCACAACGCTGACTGTCCCCGTGGCCAGAACGCCCCCACGCTGCTTTGGTTCATTCGACGACTCTCCTAGCGGCGCCCGTCCCGTCCTGGCAGCTGATAATGGACCGAGAACCACACTGTATCCAGACCAAACCATTCCATCAATGCACATGAACCCACGCTGCCTCTGCTCCGATCCCCCCCTAAGCCAAGCCAAGCCAAACCAAAACGTTATTTAACACCGAACCAATCCCAATCGCTTCAAAAACCGTTTGAAACTATTTTTAAACCTAGTTTCATTACTTCGGTTCTGTAGCCATCCAGCTATCCTAAATAAATAGATCTGAATAAAGCAGCGTCCAAAGCTCCCTGAATTTCGCCCAGAAATTCAAAACCTGCAAATCCAAATTTTCAAAAATCAAAACCCAAGGCAGGTAGGCCACACGATGCACAGCAGTCGCCGGGCGGGCCCCTTCGTCCTCGTTGGCGGCGCCGCAGTCGCTTCTGTCCCCGCGCACGCACGGCGATCCACTCCGAGGTGCTTGTGCCATCGCGCGGCTCCTTGCTCTCGATGTTCGCTTCAGCGTCCGAGCTCCGGCGGGGATCGGTTGTGGTGGGGCACAGATGCTGACGAATCCCGCGGGCGTAGCAGGACGCTGTCACCGAGATGCCTCTGAATCGGTAGGCCGAGGTGAGCGCCATGGTGCTAGGTCCGGACGTGAAGGCGAAGCCGCCGTCGCCGCGTGATGAGGTGTGGTTTCTGTCATGTTCTACTCATCCAATTGAATGAATGCTACTAGTTTATTGAGTCCGGTGCTCGCTGTCGTGATGGATTGGTACGCGCAGACTGCTGACCGACGAGACCTGTTGGGTGCAGACTCTCAATCCGGTTTCAGACCGTATCAAAACCGAAAGAATGAAACTTAAAAAAAAAACACGAAAGAATGCAAACCAATCCAAACCGCACCAATCCCCTATACTCACTCCGTCTCAAAATAACCGATGTTCTCGTTTTCCGAGAAATAACTTTGACTAATTTTATATAAAATAATATTAATATTTTTGGTACACAATTTATATCATTAGATAGATCGTTGAATCTATTTTTATAGAAAATTTATTTAGAGATACAAATGTTGCATGCATTTTCTATAAATCTAGTCAAACTTACGACATGAAAACCCAAAACGACTGTTAGTTTGAGATGGAGGGAGTACATGCTAACCTGAACCAAACCAGGCCATTAGGTTTTGCAGCCCATTTCCCACAGAACTAGGTCAGCCTAAAATAGAAACCAAATATATGGACCGGTTTCGACCCAAACCATTATCAGCTTCTCCTGCCGCCGATAGGCTATCGAGCCGTGCCAGGTTTACGCACGTTTGTCCTTGTAGCATCTCGCTCGGTTCACAGCCTCGTTTTTTTTATGAGAGGACACAACCCCGCTCTTGGTCGTATCTTGTGACATTTGGGCGTGGTGGGCCTTAAGTCCCGTCCGTGCCTGGCCCATCCGCATTATTGCACGAGTCTCGGTCGCGTTCATGAAGCATGCCGTGTTCGCAAAATATGATTACTTTTTTACATAATGGAAAGTTCCATCGTGAAACCTATTAAAAAAAGAGACATCAGACTACCAAATTACAACTTAAGAAGCAAACAAAAGAGAGTTTGGCCCATCCGCATTATTGCACGAGTCTCGGTCGCGTTCATGAAGCATGCCATGTTCGCAAAATATGATTAGTTTTTTACATAATGGAAAGTTCCATCGTGAAACCTATTAAAAAAAGAGACATCAGACTACCAAATTACAACTTAAGAAGCAAACAAAAGAGAGTTTGATATTATTGACATACGAAATTTAAAAGGTCATAGATGGAAAGAGATAACTGTATTTCTCTAATTTCTAAAAATTGGTACGTCGAAAATCTTTATAATCATCAATGCGCTGCAATAGAGCCTAAAATAGGAGTTAGTGCGTCCGTATAAAAAGTAGCAGCAAAAAATGGTTCCTTCTAAGCCAAATTGCTTAGGAAGTTGCTACAATGCCTGTCAATAACAAAAATCTAAGATTCCGACCCCCTTACTTATACCAAAAATTAAACAAATGATTTGTACTCTACGAGGGTTGAATGCCTAAAACAAAGGAACACGTGCATGGAAGTGTTTTTTTCAGCCGTAGCACAAAGTTCTTCTGGCTGGTCTTAAAGGATAGGCTAACCACAAGAGATATTCTTAGAAGGAAAAGAATGCAGTTGGATTTATACAACTGCGTGCTATACAATCTCAGCATTGAGGAAACCTCTACACATCTGTTTTTGAACTGTCCTTTTGCCAAAGAATGTTGGAGCTCAATTGGCATAACTTTTTAAGATAATATTTCGGCTACTGAAGCTGTCCTGCAGATAAGATCACAGTCCAGCGACAGATTCTTCATGATCTCGGCAATCCTGAAATCTTGGGCGATTTGGACTGTTAGAAATGATTTCATCTTTAAAAACCTTCAACCGGAGGTGGAAAAGGCTAAGGAGATTTTCAAGAAGGAAACTCACCTCCTATCTCTAAGGGCCAAGGCAAATGACTCGATTTTATTTGATCAATGGATCCAAAATCTGTTATAATTCTCCTGTCCAGTTTCTTTTTTTTTTTGTTTCCTAAGCCTTGAGGCAAAACCTTTGTACCTTCTGTTTTCTCTTAATTTTTAATAAAATTCCTGTAGGGGCGAAAGCCCCTCAAGTTCTGTCAAAAAACGTGCATAATGGCGCTTAAAAAATGATATACTCACTGACTTACTACAAAAGCAGCACAGTTACTATCTTTCTTAACTAAATTATTCTTGTTAAGGAGGACCCTCTTTTAAAGTACTACTACATAAATTTCCTTTATCAGCCTGTTCGTTTGGTCGTAAACGATTATGGATTATAAGCCAGAACAGTATTTTTCTCTCACCCCAAACCAGCCAGAAGTAATAATCCACGATCGTTTCGGCCGAAACGAACAGGCTGGTACAGGAAATTTATTGACCGTTTTCGTAGACCGTTCTATGCTGGTGATTCCCGGCCGCCAGGGACGGACGTACATGCACGGTGCACAGTCGGCGGGTGGAACTAGAATTAACAGCTACGGCCGTCCTCGCGTTGCGTAATGTAGACGGCGACCGAGCTGTGCGTGCTATACTGTCGTGCGTCGTCCTTCAGTTTCGGGCGCGCGCTCGTGAATCGCGCCCCGTTGCCTCGTCGGGTGTCGATCTCGCCAAGCCGTCCTGCGCCGCGCACGGCAGCTGGTACTGGTAGTGGTAGAACAGAAACGAGTGCGTGCGTGGGCGCAGCGGCGGGCATCACACCGCCCGTGAAAGCGTGGCGCGCGTACGGGGACACGCTGGCTGTCGGCGTGGTCCGCGCCGGGGAAGCGGGCGAGGTGCCCGCGCGGCGTGCAGTCATCCGGTGATCCAGGAACGAAGTCGGCACTCTCGGCAAGCTAGGCGACAGCAACGGACAAAGGAAGCAGGCAAAGCTAGCTATCGCAGGCCGTTAAATTGAACTTAGAGTGAAAGGACGGCCTGCCATAGCCCATAGGTCCGCAGCCCACAGCCCACAGGATGTACGTGGTGAACTGGTGACTGCCTGACTGGTTAGTGGTGACGATGCAACTGTGCACGGTTAAGTTGCCAGTAGGAAACTAGGAAGTTGCTGTTGGTTTCATCGTTTGTCGTCAATTTCCAATAGGTTTATTTGTCACCTCTTTGTTAAACCTACCGATATTGTCCAATCTTTGCATGACGCCGGGCTGTAGCTCATTAGTCAGGGTCGTTCCTCCATACTCCCCTACTTTCCATCAGTGTGCCACAAGTTGCAACCCAGTCATACTCGTGCCAATGAATCTACTGAACTTTGGAGTGCCCAACACTGGCTCTGACGTAGTACGTGTACGTACCCCTCACTTGGATACGTTGTTATCCACCAAAATCTCAATCCATGTGGCAAATCAAAAGCTGCTGGTTTCACATGATCCACATCCGCTATCAGTGCCGCCTATATAGGCACCTACCATTTGGGTACTACAGTTGTATAATCCACCTAATCCGTGGAAATATTCGGACAGCAAGTACACGCCAGTAGGTGGCTACCCGATCGCCGTATAAAAACACCAAGCAAAGGCCCAAAGCTGGTGCCCGCGCCAGCAGCGCACCCACGCGAGCTGCTGCTTTTAGCTGCTGGGAGGCGTTAAGCTCAACAAAGCTATAGCAAGCAGATCTCACTCATCTGATCGAGCGAAAATATGTGGCCGCGCGCGTACGGACCGCGCAGAAAACCCCCAAAATATCGAGCTTTTGGGCCCGGCCTGTAGCGATTGCCAGCGGCGGGAGCGGCAGTGGAGTTGGCAGCGGGCGGCTCCACCTCGTCGTCGTCGCCGCTGCCGTGGAGTGGAGCATTGGAGACAGCCCTGTCGCTGTCGGCCACGGGCGACCCCACGTGCGGGGCTTTTCGGCCGCACCCGGCCCGGCCCCTGGCCGTTTATAAAGCCTTTATTATGTCTGGTTTAGTTCGTGAAAAGTTTTTTTTAAAAATGTTATAGTACCTATCGCATTGAATTTTACGATACGTGCATGGAGTATTAAATGTAGACGAAAAAAAAACTAATTGTACAGTTTGGTTGGAAATTGAGAGACGAACACTTTGAGCCTAATTAGTCTATGATTAAACACTAATTATTAAATAAAAACGAAAGTGTTATAATAACCAAATTTCCTAACTTTTCATCGACTAAACACGGGATAGGCGACGTCCAGCTACCCCTTGCCCCTGCTGTGCTCGCGTAGTTAATTGCTGGAACCGTGAAAAAGATTTGCTGGTCTACTCCCTCCGCCCGAATTAAGCCTGTTTAGTTCCGCCTTAAAATTTTACGCTATGTCGTATCGAATGTTTATACATGTATAAAGTATTAAATATAGACTAAAAATAACTGATTGCACATGTTGTGATTAATTTGTGAGATGAATCTTTTAAACTTAATTAGTCCATATTTTAACAATAAAGTGCTACAGTAACACGTGTGCTAATGATAGATTAATTAGGCTTAATAAATTCGTCTCGTGTTTTATCGACGGATTCTGTAATTTGTTTTTTTATTAGTACCCAAACCCCTCATGCGACATTCTTACATTCTTACGTAACATCATACGTGACACCCAAAACTTTACAGGCTGGATCTAAACAAGGCATAACTATCCTAAATCTCACCTCTCGAAGAAGTTAAGGTGCTGTTTGACTGCAGCTGATAATTTAGTCCCTCCTAAATGGTTTAGTCATATTTACTCACTCCAGAGTATTAGAGAGGACTAAAGCTCTCTTAGTCTATTTAGTCATAGTGTTTGAGTAAAAAGTGACTAAATATGATTAAATTGGACTAGATTTAGGAGCTTCTGGTTGAACCAAACACCTCCTAATTCCAGAGTTTGATCTGATATAAAAAAATATACTTTCACATTAACTGTAGAATATACTTTCTTAATAAAGTTAAATAAATAAAGATGCTACGAACATTTGACGTCTTTCATTCAATCTAGAAAACAGGGCCATTTTACAAAATGTTTTTCACGACTACACGAGAGCTGCAGCTTCTTGGAGTTGTTTTTCGAGAGAACTAGAGCCGGAGGTGCATCCTAGGAGCTAGAGCATGTTAAGGTCTTGTTTGATCACCGCCCAAAATTTAGCTAGCTGCCAGGATCTAAACAGGTGCAGCTAAAACTTAGCTAAACTTTAGCTAGAGATAGAAATGTACACACTTGCTGTTCCAACTCAGCTAAAACATAGTTAATGATGAACCTGTCCCTCTGTTTTTCTATGTTCACATTGTGCTCAACAAATGTAAGAACAATATGATAAATAAACATCAATTAGCTAGAGGATCAAAATAATCTCAGCTAAACGGTTAAAGTTTAGCTACGATACATCTAAACAAGACCAAAATGTGTCTACCATATTCTAGTTCCAGGAAACAAATGACGTGATTTCTATTCTGCCATACGCGACAATGGCTACCGACGTGGTGGACCGTGAAACTGTCAACGAGCAGGAGGCAATAGCGCAACCATGGCCTTTTCCCTGTAGTCCATCAGTTGTGTGACTGTCAATCTATCACAGGTTCACAGCATGGTACTTTGAGGATGTAGCATCATCGGATGCTTTTGGACTGCTAACCATTTTAAAGGCTATAAATACTGTCCAGGACACAGGACAGGGGCTCGTTAACCGGATTGGGCACCCATTATAGCAACGCTCTCATTTGTGCTGTTACTTTGGCTGATAAGTTGTACTTTATGCCTTAATCCTCGCACGCATGATTTATTATCCCGATATTGCTCCTAAGGTCATTCTCAGCGTCTGGAAGTTTTATCAGACTTTCATTTATATTTAATAAGTTGTTATATTGGCATTTTCGATGACGTGGCAACGTTTTAAAAAATAGAGAAGAAATGAGTTTCATGAGGATAAAATTCTATTAGCATGATTGCCAACTCTAGTCATGAAATTAAATATATATGAAAGCATAGAATAAAACTTTCTATTGAGCCACAGATATAGATGAAACACTCACTCTCAGGATATTTTGTATCTTCAAGAATCGGTGTTGGCTGAGCCATATAGGTACCATGTAATTTGTACCTTCAAGAAAGGGTGTTGGCTGAGCCACATACGTACCATATAATTTGCGCGATCTCCATCTTGGTAGACAACCTAGCCACATTTTGTGATTAAACTTGACTAAAAAATGTAGAGAAAACGGTCAACATTTATGACACCAAATACTAATCTATAATATTGTACCATTGCTTATCTAACATTTTTTTTGGCTATTTGCTATATCAATATTTTATATGTTTCTCAACCTCCTAATTGTTGCATTTTTGTATATGTTGGTAGTACTATGATTCATAAAAAAAAGCCCCTCGTATTACATTTTTCTTTTGCCTTAGAGGTGTAATCCTCATTCTCATGTGGCACTCTCATCAGCTCTTGCTGCCATCAACCGTCACCATTACAATCGTTGCGTGGTTCAAGTAACACCTACTAGTATTCTCTATTATGTGATTATTGCAGAACAGTTGTATGCTTTGTTGTCCAGCAATCACTCCTGTGCAAGCTTAATGAACCAAACAAATTGTAGCGCACGTCGGATGCTAAAATAGTACCACCTCTGTCCTAGATTACCGTTTATGTTTTTTTTTTAATACATAGCTTTTGTGTGGCTATCTAGATACATAATAAAAGTAAGTTATATATCTAGAAAATGTCGAAACGACCTATAAATTAGAAGTACTAAAATTCAAGAGCCTCAAATACTTGAGTGAATTTATATTTTCCCGTTTGATATTAGCATTATTAAACAGGCAACTGTTCATCCACGGACAAGCAAAACGGGAAATGACAGACAGGGGCATTAAGGTAAATCCGACAGTGCCATACTGCCATCCTCTCCCCCGGGCCCGGCGGCTGGTGCGGAGGCGCCCAAGCGAACCGCTATTGCGATGCGCCTGGTGGCCGTGCGCGCTAATTATAACCGCGTTCTGTTAAAGCGGCGTCCCGTTCCCCCAGCGTGCGTTTTGGAAGCCGACCACGCGAAGCATCCAGCGTTGCTCAACTCTGTTCGCCACTGCCCACTGCCAGTCTGCCTTGCCACCCTCCACCTCCATGCTCCACCACCACCTCGCCGCCTCGAGGCCAGAACCCTAGGCAGCTCCCAATGCCGCCCCACCGCCTCCTTCCCCTCCTCCTCCTACTCCTGCCTCTCGTCCTCGGCGTCTCCGGCGCCGCCGCTGCCGGGGGGAACGCCACGTCGGCGCCGCTCGCCTGCTCCGAGCTCTCGCGCGTCTGCACGGCCTTCCTCGCCTTCCCGGCCGCCGCCGGCGCGGGGCCGCCAATGCCACGCTGCTCGAGTCCATGTTCGACGCCGCGCCGGGGACCTCACAGCCGACGCCGCGGCCAGCCCGGGGTACGCCTTCTTGCGTAAGAACTGCTCATGCCTCCCGTCCCGCACCTACCTCGCCAACACCACCTACACCATCCCCTCCTCCGCGACGGCCTCCTCCCCCAATGCCACCGCCGCCGATGTCGCGGCCGCGGCGTACGCGGGCCTCGCCGTGCCGCCGCCTGGCGGGGCGGCGCAGCGACCGCCGCGACCGGGGGCGGTTGTGGCGCTCCACCTGCTCTGCGGCTGCTCATCCGGGCCCTGGAACCACCTTCTCAGCTACGTCGGCGTCGAGGGGGACACGGTGGAATCACTGTCGAGTAGGTTCGGGACGAGCATGGATGCCATCGAGGCTGCCAATGCCATGGCCGGCCCCGACCCCATCACAGCAGGGGGAAGGTGTACTACATCCCACTCAACTCAGGTCCGTCATACCAATGTTTGCGATCATTTTGGACAAGTCGATCAAATGTTTCTCTCTTTGTTGAATTCGCTGTGAAAAGATTGGTAGTTCCTTTCGTCTCAAAGTTTGTTGGGATGTTGCAATTGCAAGCATGGATCTCTCAATAATTGCTCGTTTATGAAGTACGGATCCTCTGGATTTATTGGTCCGGGCTTGTGAGGCGTACCACGGAATTCACGTTTTACATCTTGTGGCTGCTCTGGAAATTACCAATTGCCAGGACCATGCTGTGGACACGGTGAACTATCATATCAAAATTGTACGCTAAATGTGTTCTTTAGTGAAGTGGCAGGTACTCCTTGCCCAATGATCAGCTGCAACTCAGCTTGTTGAACATCATTGGGTCTAAACAAGTTCCTGAAAATTGCTACCACCACAGACTAGTATAACTAACTTCACTTTGAGGTTACATACTAAATGGAGTAAAATAGTCTCTTACTGGTCTGGTAGCAGCATCTCGTAGTGTGCTTTTATGTAGTTCTAGGTTGGCACAAGGAGGTACATGTGACATTGAGTGATTGCACTAACACATGCCCTTCACCTAATCTTCATTAAGAATTGAACCCAGTTACATGCATACTATGTAGTAGTTGAGATTTTTAATGGCAGTGACACATTAAGTTTCTCACTCTGCGCTGCTCTGTGCCCTGTTTCCCAGCATTTGATTGTTGAGCCTCCCAATAATATCCAATGCAAGCTTTCTTGGTCAGCTGAAGCCTCTGATCTGTTTTTCCTACTTCGTGGTGTTAGCTTTTCTTTACTACTATTATTATTCTTGCTCATGCAATTCTTTTTCTTCTTGCAATGTTTAAAAGGAAACCTTACTTTGTGCAATCCTTTTTTATATAATTTCTTGTAAATTATTTCCATCTAATGTTTGTAATAGACTTGTTTTTGGAAGAGTTCCTCAATGACTATCCCATCCTGTCCTGTACCAATTTGCAGTTCCTGGACAAGCGTATGTTACACTACCTGCTCCTCCTGCTCCTGCCCCAGCGCCAACAGATCACACATTGTCAGGTTGCTGTTCTTTATTTGCCCTTGTTTAGTTCTCACCCCAAAACTTTACACCCTGTCACATCGAATGTTTGGACACATGCATGGAGTATTAAATATAGACTAAAAAAATAACTAATTGTACAGATTGCGACTAATTTGCGAGACGAATCTTTTACGCCTAATTAGTCCATGATTTGACAACAAAGTGCTACAGTACACATGCGCTAATGACGGGTTGATTACCCTTAATAAATTCGTCTCGCGGTTTACTGATGGATTCTGTAATTTGTTTTTTTATTAGTATCCGAACACCCCATGCGACACAACCATATAACACCCGATGTGACACCCCAAAACTTTACACCCCGGAACTAAACAAGGCCTTTGTAACTCGTTTTGTAATGTTCTGAGTAGGTAGTCATTGTGAGTGATAATTTAATACTGACCGGAACATATTTTCAGGTAGTCATTACAATTTACAACTCATTTGTTGATGTTTTGGTTTACATAGCCATTCCATGATTTTGTGGTAATACAGTATGCTGTATTTTGTGGGTAACCTTTTGGCAGGCTGGATGTTGTTTGAGAATAATCAGTGACAGAGTTATTTACAATATGCATATTCCACTTTTTTTTTTGCTTATTTTATTTCGATTTTCTTTCAGTTAGTCACTCTTTTTATGTTCTTGATCCTATATTTCTCTTCCAAGTATCATCACTGAAAAATGTCAGTTTTGGTATCAAGGATTATATGCAATCAACAATATTCTTGTTATGATAGTCTAACAAAGTATCCTCTGGCACACAACTGCAGAGACACCAGATCACCATTTGACCAAATTTCCTTATGGATGGGTTATTGGTAGCATGGGAGTTGCACTTGCTTTAATTGCTATTGCTGTCCTTGCACTTGTCCTATGGAAATTCTTTGGATATAATCCCCAAGATCCTAATAACCAGGGAAAGAGCCCAGACCGACATAAGTTTCAACTCCTTAAGAGTGGTAGTTTCTGTTATGGTTCTGGAAGATACTTGTGTTGCCAATTTGGAAATGCAAAGCCAACAAGAGCAGATGGTGGTGATCATCATATCAATGTCCCCAAAGGTCAGTTTACTGTTTGTTAACCATTCCCATAAAAAGGAGCACAAGTAACTGCTCTCAAGCCTACGCTTGTTCTGGAGGTGGACCAAGTAGTTTCTTGAAATAGGATACAGTGGAAATTTCAATTGAGATACAGGGCAACAAATTCACAATTAATATTAAGTTAATACCAGCACAAATTAACTACTGTTATTTTTATTTTGCTTCTTCCATTTATAACTGGTTCAAGCCTCCAAAACAGGCATGGCAGCAGACGTATTTGATAGGGAGAAGCCTATTGTGTTTACATACGAAGAAATACTCACATCAACCGACTCATTTTCTGATGCAAATCTTCTTGGACATGGTACATATGGTTCTGTCTATTACGGTGTTCTCCGAGACCAGGTCCAACATCGAAGCTTCTCACTTGTATGCATAATATTCCTTGTCATTGCCTTCTCAATAGTAAAAAATGTTAGTCTACAGGAGGTTGCGATAAAGAGAATGATGGCCACTAAAACAAAAGAATTCATAGTGGAGATGAAAGTTCTTTGTAAGGTTCATCATGCTAGTCTGGTACGGAATTTTATTGCTTATCACAAAATCCTAGTATAAATTCATTTATTGCTGTTCCATGTTTACTGAACTTTCATTGTGTGACCCATGTTTGTCAAAGGTAGAATTGATTGGCTATGCAGCAAGTAAGGATGAGCTTTTCCTGGTTTATGAGTACTCTCAAAATGGTTCGCTCAAAAATCATCTACATGATCCTGAAAGCAAGGGTATACCCTCATCTGACACTTGATTTCTGAAAGATTTTCTTGCTCATAGATACGACTTTCAGCTTTATAAAGTAGTAACATGTTCATAAGCTGTTCATTTGTTAGGACTGTGGAAGCCCCCCGTGTCAAACAATTTACAATAACCACTTACCAGTGTTTCAATCAAAAGTCTTCTGGCTCTAGGCGAGCATTAGACTTCCACCTAGCACCTAGCCCACCTAGGGAGTGAAATGTTCTCCAGGAGGCAAGGAGGGGACTGGGGAGCATGCTTTTTGTGAATATTTACATCTTGCATTAAATGTTAAAAGAAAAAAGTGGGCCACATAGAGAGACATTGTCTTAAGAATGGGACTACTGTTTACTCCCTCCATCCCAAAAAGAGTGTCATTCTAGCTATGAATGATTCATAGCTAGAATGACACTCTTTTTGCTTCGGAGGGTGTATGTGCTATGCTATGGGCAGCCTTGGACCACCAAGTACTGCCTTAGGGATCAGCTACCACCAAGTACTGCCTAGGGATCAGCTACCACCAAGTACTGGCTAGGGATCACCTAAGTACATGTAATTCTATTTGTCCTCGGTAGTTCTGGACTCATATTGTATGCCTCACTTGGTACTATGCTACCATTTGTTTGAACACCTAATTATGCTATCTCCACAGGATTTACCATTGTTGATTGATTTTTTTTTATTTCTTCCAGGATGTTCATCACTTTCATGGATCTTTAGGGTCCAAATTGCACTTGATGCTGCTAGAGGACTAGAATACATTCATGAGCACACCAAAGATCATTATGTTCATAGAGACATTAAATCAAGTAATATCTTGCTTGCTGGTTCCTTCAGAGCGAAGGTTAGGTGATTTAAATTATTTGGCTCCCTTTTTCTTGCATCAACTAAACAACTAATACCTTGTGTATGCATCTTCTGCCTTTACAGATTTCAGATTTTGGCCTTGCAAAACTTGTAGTGAAATCCAGTGATGCAGAGGCTTCTGTCACTAAGGTTGTTGGAACTTTTGGTTATCTAGCTCCTGAGTAAGTGCATATTTGCTGTCATTGTTTTAATTAAAAGCAAGTTTTGTCTCTAACTATGGCATTGTAACAATCTTTCATTGATCGTTTAGATACCTGCGGGATGGCCTGGCAACTACAAAGAGTGATGTCTATGCTTTTGGTGTGGTACTTTTTGAGCTAATATCTGGAAAGGAGGCGATTACAAGAGCTGAAGGAATGGGTGCAAGCTCAAACTCTGAGAGACGCTCACTGGCATCAGTTGTAAGTTTTCAGTCCAGTGTTAGTTGACTTTCTAATGTTGTACCTTAGGCTTTACCATTATCTTACCATTGAAGTAGCATTAGAACTTCTGTTGAACTTTGTTCAAGCTTCTAATTTATTTGTTTTTATTGACTCCAAAAGTCCTAAGAAACTTTGGTTTTGTACTCCACAGATGTTAACTGCTCTAAGGAAATGTCCTAATTCAACGTATATGGGGAACCTGAAAGACTGTATTGACCATAATCTGAGGGATCTGTATCCTCATGACTGTGCGTACAAGGTATGAATTTTAAACTCATGTACTTCTTGCAGTTAGAACTAAGATTTTCCAGTTATCTTGCCAGCCCATTTTGTGGCAGCTTTGCTCGTTGTTCTGAACCCCCTAAAATGCTTTTCCTAAGATGGCCATGCTAGCGAAACAGTGCGTGGACGAAGACCCTGTTCTACGGCCGGACATGAAGCAGGTGGTGATCACGCTCTCTCAAATACTGCTGTCTTCTATCGAGTGGGAGGCGACACAGGCTGGGAACAGCCAAGTGTTCAGTGGTCTTGTGGCGGGGAGGTAATCTGGTCACACTGTCCTGTGATGCTGCTGTACATGCTCTTCGGTGATCTAGTCACCTGATCCACCGGGGGCATATATTCGCCTATAGCCCTCCTCTCTATATCTTACTGGTCCTTTGTCCAGTTGAGCGATTTTTAGGTTTCTTTTGAGTTCTGAGAGAATACCTACCAGAGTGCAAAATTTCTTGGTGGGTGGTACAGTATGTAGTTACGTATGTATACAAGAATCTACCTTGCAATGCAGTGTCTCCATGAGTTGTGTTTGTAGCTACGTATGTATACAAAAATTTCGTTTGTTCCGCTGCTGCTATGCCCTGACTTGTGTTTGTAGCCCAAGTTCAGCAGCAGCGACTGCAACGTGTACTTGTGTATTGTGGGTTCTTGGACCCTCTTATCACGTTGGTAAGTTGCCAAAGCAGAAATATTCTAAGAGCAGTTCTAACCAAGAAACTATAGAGTAGTTTTTATACTTCGATGTTATATAAATACTATACATAGAAACTATATTCATAATAGATAATTTTACAAAATATTTGCTTAGTCAATCCATTTTCTTTTCTCTCCTACTCCCTCCATTCTAAATTATAAGTCGCTCTGACTTTTTTGGTATATTCATTTTGTTATGTATCTGAATAGATGTACCAAAAAAGTCAAAGCGATTTTAATTTGAAACGGAGGGAGTATTATCTACCTATCACATATTTTTATATCTTAATTCTCATTTAGACATTTTTTATCAAAAACATTTCCTTCTTCTCTTTCTTAATTTCAATATTGTATCACCAATTTTACGTACTCTTTTTTTGAGCAGATCCAATTTTAGGTGGTGTTTGGATCCAGTGACTAAAATTTAGGAGGTGTGTCGGGAGGATGTTGCATGGGGTGTTCGGATACTAATAAAAAAACAAATTACATAATCCATCGGTACTCCACGAGACGAATTTTTTAAGCCTAATTAATCCGTCATTAGCACATATTTACTGTAGCACTACATTGTCAAATCATAGACTAATTAGGCTTAAAAGATTCGTCTCGTAAAATAGTCGCAAACTATGCAATTAGTTTCATAATTAATCTATATTTAATACTCCATACATGCTTCTAAATATTCGATGGGACAATCACTAAAATTTAGGAGGGGGCAACCAAGTACCACCTTACTTGACATAGTACTAACTAAAAATCAATCCTGGGACCTGCAACTTAACGGGCCCTGCACCTGCAGCTTGGGCTCTGTGAAGTCCAAAAAAGATGTGCGCACACACGGCCCAAAAAAAACATGGTGTTCAGGTTCCAACTGTGCACCGGTAGGCCACTGCTCGTTAGGACTTGGGAGGAAAATTTGGAATCGCGTTCTAAAATGAAATACAAATTTCTCTCAAATCGTTGATCATTTCTTAATATTTTTCACACCATTGTGTTCCTCACAGTAAAAAACTTGACAATATAAGATCCATGTTTCAAATACTATCTCGGACACAAAATAAATTGATTCCTAGAATCGATTAAAGTTATAAACTATTTTAAGTTTGACCAACTCTATATAAAAGAGTAACATCATCTATCATACCTAATAAGTATATTGTGAAAGTAAATTTCATGATGCATCTAGTAGTACTAATTTGCTTTCTAGTTTTTTTTTTGCATAAATTTGGTTAAACTTAAAATAACTGGACTTACGACAACTCTTAAAATTGATTTATTTTGGATCAGATGGAGTTTTTTTTATCTGAATAGCACAGCAGCCAAAATTACTACGTAGTTTCCTCCCTTTTTTCCTGTGGCCTCGGGAGAATAGCCTTACAAAACATTTGTCCATTAAGACCCGTTCGCTTCGTTGAAAAAACAAGCCGAAACACTGTTTCGACTGATTTGTTGTAAGAGAAAAATACTGTTCTGGCTGAAAAAACAAGCTGAAAAGTACGGATTATAAGAGAAGCGAATAGGGCCTAAGCCATATCATGGTATAATTATCGCAAATTTGCAGTATCTCCATTCTCTAACACTATTGAAACAAGAGAAATAGTTCTATCCTGCTATTTAATAGGGTTATGGATGGTCAATTAAGGTCTTGTTTGGTCTTAGGAATCAAGAGAAATTGAAAATTAATTTAGTGACTTTGCTCATGGTCTGATTCCTTCCTCGTCGGCACCCCGCATTTGATTTGATTCCTTCCTCATGGTGGCGCTTTGTTCACCATTTCGGTGAATAGAGGAACAAGCTGCACTACAACCTAAATTAAACAGAGGCCTGAACAGGTCTGATGAAAAGTCCGAGTACATAGGCTGAGCCTCGATATCTTGTGCACCAAATTTCACGGTGCAGATGTTTGACATTGGGGTTAGGAATCAGTATTTGGCACTGTAACATTTTCGTTTGTATTTGACAATTATTGTCCAATCATGACCTAACTAGGCTCAAAAAATTCGTCTCTTAATTTACAATCAAACTGTGTAATTAGTTATTTTTTTATCTACATTTAATACTCTATGTATATGTCTAAAGATTTGATGTGATAAAGAGAGAGTGAAAAAACTTATAATCTAAGTAAGGTCCTGAGACAAAGAAATATCGGCAGCAAGGTGGAGCAACCGTTGGAGACAAAAATATAGAGGTAGGAAAGCCGCTGTGTCTGGTCATTTGTCAACATCAAGAAAACACACTGCTGTCAACTGTCAGCTCCGTTGGGCTTACCCAGAAACCGATTTATTCGACTTTATTTTTCAATCACAATAATATTTTTCTCTCATGACAATTCAGTCAGAACAATATTTTTCACTTAATTTCAGTAAGTTTTAATAAGCCGAACGGGCCTAGGCTGATGAAAAAAAAAGCTATTATTAGTTTATTGTCGTTCTAAATTATTGGCGCAGAAGATTCATATGGCCCGTTTGGTGCTGCTCGTCACGGCTCCGGCTCCGGCTCCACCTCCACCTCCCAAGACCGGTAGCGCACTGTGCATCCCTGTAGCTTTGGCACAAATGGCTCCGGCTCCACTTGCGTCTCTTGATGAGCCACAGGAGCTGCCCGTTCGTAGCTTCGCCGGGCCCTGCCACAGTACCTCCATAGTGTGAGAGCCAGGCTCTGCCACAGTACATCCACAGTGCGAGAGCCGAAGCCGGGCAGAGGCGGGCCAAACGGGCCCATACTCCTACTCCCAGCATTTCTACCGTGGTCACATCAGGGTACTAAATAGTATCAGTAGAG
Organism: Miscanthus lutarioriparius; assembly: GCA_904845875.1. Taxonomy (NCBI): domain Eukaryota; kingdom Viridiplantae; phylum Streptophyta; class Magnoliopsida; order Poales; family Poaceae; genus Miscanthus; species Miscanthus lutarioriparius. Next base: position 43,514 of record CAJGYO010000327.1, read on the forward strand.
TTAGTGGCCTACAGATAGCAACTTAGCGGCTACTTTATAACGTAGCAGGCCACTATAACGCTTGCGAGCCTGCATAGCAGGCCAAGTCAACTCTATAACTAATAAAATCCTAGTTGATTCTAAATCTCAATATTTTTACACATGTATCTAGTACTCATAAAAGCACAATATTTATCATCAAAATAGAGTGAAATAATAATTTTTTTAGCTATGCGATTGAATTTTCTATAGGTATTTTTAAAAATCACTGTGCTTTGGTGGTGGTGGTGAAGGGGAGGGAGGGGGACACGCCCTTGCTGGCCCCCCTCCTCCGGTTCCGCCATGTAACGTCCCTAGTGTTACAAGCTTGCTTAGCACCAAAATTTAGGACCAAGAATGATTAACTTAAACAAGTTTTCGGGTTTTAAAAATTTATAACGCACGTGAGGCGAAAAACAATTTCTATGAATAAGGATCAAACATAACTTGTATTTAGTACTTAAATAAAAATTGAAGTACAAGTTTAGTAGATGGAAGGCAACTTTAACTTTTAGAAAATAGATGTTGTTAACTAGTGTTTTGGGAGCTCAAAAATCAAATTTAACGTTAAGATAAGCTCTTTACGTTAAGTCAGCAAACACTTGAACTGTTGTTAAAATACTATTTTTGGCAAATTATATTGAGCAAAATAGTTAAATGGTGCTTAAATATTTTGCTCCTACGGATTAGTATAAGGTATGGACTATTGCATGAAGTATTTGTTGGTTGAAGTTAACAAGGTTTAGATCTATTAAAAATTATGACAAAAGATTTAATGGTTACTTAGCCTCAATTGAAATCATTAACTTTCCTAAGTATAGAAAAGTAGTAAGACAATGCTATTTTGACATTTAATTTCTAACAAAAATATTTAAACACTAGCTGCATGTTTTGATATTGTTGATTGCATCAAAGTGAGTACATGAGCATGGTGTAGGTCGAAGTTGTGTTGGAGATCACGTTGCTCTCGTAAAAATTGCCCAAACATCGTTGGAACGCGCTGTAAACCATGTTGATTGGCGCTCTGTTCGTGAACCGGCACTCTAGTGACGAACCCAAGTTGGCATCCTTGTATCTCCCTCTCTAGTCGCTCTCGGGTCATGACAATTGCTCCGCTGCTAGCTAGTAGTGTCGACTTTAGGTTAGTAGAATTGGTTGAACTTCGGTTGAGAGGATCGGCATCCTTTGCTTCACTTTAAAATTCGTGCAAGTCATATGTCTGACCCGTGCGCATGGTCACCTCGCGCAGCCGCTCGGCGTCGCACGGCTGGCCGCGTTCTGCGTGCCGCGGTGCCGAGCCTGGCCGGCCTGTCTTGCCGTGGGTGGCCGTGACCGGCCCCAGCGGACCGCTGTCGTCGCCTTACAACTGCTGGCCGTCGTGCTGCTGCGCGCACCGTTGCGCCGTGCTAGAGGGCTGCCACTACGCGGTCGCGTGGCGAGGCATCGTTGCCATATGGTTGCTGTGTGCCCCGCTGTCGCTGCATGCGTGCGCCACCGTGTTCGCTGAGCCACGCGCGGGGTTGAGCCATGGTCGTGGCCATTGTCGTCGTGTCGACATGGTAGTCGCCCTACCCTGCGTCTCACCTACTGCGAGCCCGTGCCGCCGCTCGCCGCATCTAGGTCAGCCAACCCCAGCTTCAGGGTGATGGTGACACCTCCCTAATTCACCCTGTTCCGCTAGCCGACGCTGGTGAGCCGCTCGGGCCCGGCTACCGCATTCAAGTGCCCCGCGTGTCGGCACACCTCTTGGCTCCGTCTAGCACTACACAACATGCCTATTGCCCTCGCTCGTGCGGCCATGTCCTCGCGTTGTCATACCCTGTCGGGTTACCTCTGATGGGGCCGTGTCGCGTGATGTAGCAGGGGCAATGCGCCGCCCTCTTTCCTTCATAATAACCAACTCAAAGCTTCCTAGCTCAATTCCTTGCGTCAGTGAGAAGCAGAGGAAGTTAGTTCGACGCCCCACTCTCGTCGGGTCCAGCGGTGGTCTGGCTATGGCCAATTTTGGATTTTGCTCACCGTCGGTCATGTGCGCCGTCGTGACCAGAGGGTTGGGGGTAAGGCCTATAGCAGTGGTAACAGTTCAATTGCTCGTAACTCCTTCCGTCCATTGCTCGCGTTATTTTGGCCAAGGTGCTCGTCGTCGGTGGGGTGACGCGCCGGTGTCCATCGCACAGCGCCACCGCCTCGCTCGGTCGCATGTGGCCAGACCGTTACAACGCTCCCCTGCTTTAACCATCAGTAGGGCGTACACCACGGTGAGCCAATGATGCTCATCCGTCACTTCTACTCTGCCGAGCGTACGTAGGCTCACTGGATCAGTCGCGCCGTCGTCGCGGATAGCCGCTCGTCGCTGCAGCTCACGCCAGTGCGTCTCTGAGTCCCTAACCGTCGCCCATCGTAGCGCGTTTAGCCATAGATGGTGACCGACCTGCTAAGTGGGTCTGCGTAAGCCTCTGGTGGCCGGTGTGGACGCCTAGTGCCGCCGCTCGCCGCGCCGCTATGCACGGGAAGACCGGGGGTGCGCGCGGGAAAATTTGGAAAAATCCAGGGGGTTAACTGAATTCACTAGAGAAAGGAAAATTAGTATTAGTGCCAGCGTGGACTCCCCGCCGTGGGCCGTCTCACGCGTGGGCCACGCTCCGCGCTGGGCCGCTAGGCCGACCTGCTACGCACGCCCGCGTCCTGCGTTGGGCCAGGCTGGGCTGCTGGGCCTAATGGTTGCCACCGGCCCTTTTCCTTTTCTAAGCCTTTTCTAATTTTGTTTCTAAGGTAAACTTGTAAATTCAATATAAAATTATGTAGTTTACCAAAAATTATGAAACTAATTTTGTTAGGTTCCTAAAATCATGATCTATCTGCTAATATATTTTGTTCACATAGTTTTATAATATTTTTAGAAATGATCTAATTAATTGAAGATGCTTAATATTTTTAAGATATAAACTTGAAGAAATTTTTGTGATAAATTGGTGATAGTGTTGGCTCTGAAACTTTCATAGTAAATTTCTAACAATATTAGGTGCTCACTGTAATTTTTATAGCTCTATAATAATTAGTTTTCTAGGGTAGCTAAATAGGTCCTAGTTCAAAAATATATGTTTAATCAATAAAATACCGAAACACCTTGGGATTTTAGAACAAAAACATTTTTCCGGAGGCGAAGCCTTACTTGACGATGTGGATACTGTAAGGGACCGTGACGCCTAAGAGGGGGGGGGTGGATTATGCATCTTAAAACTTTAACTCTAAACTATGGCCTCTTTTTCTAATCTTAACAAAACATATGCAAAAAGATAAACTATCTAAATGTGCAACTACGGTTTTGCTAGTGTGTTGCTATCTCTACCGCAAAAGAAGTTATGCAAACAATATAAATACGAAAGCTAAAGAGTAATGTAGAGATATACAAACTCCCGTCGACGACTTCGCTATTTTTATCGATATATCAAGAAGCGCACAAGCTTCCCCCTAGTCCTCGTTGGAGCCCCTCGCAAGGAATCCCATGAAAGGGCCAAGCTCCCGGTCGGGTAACTCCGTGGATAGCTCCGAGCCTTCCCTACGAGTAAGCGGGTCTCCGATTAAGCCACTCGTGGCAAAACCTCTCCTCGACCGCTCCCCGTCGTCTTCACTATCAAGCTTCCGACCGAACCGCCGCGGACCTTGTTCCCTCCGGTACACGGTGGCGGCCACACCACAAACGCGGTTGGTGTGATCTCGTAAGACTACAAGCCCCTCCTGTTTTTTCAGCTCCGCTCTGGCTTCACATTGCCAAACATTCTTTAGCTCCAGAAACTCCGCTTCACAAAAAAGGTGGAACTGGATGCCAACTCCACGTTTTTCCTGAAGCACCTCAAAGGGTACTCCAATTTTTGAAGTTTTATACTCCCACGTAGAGTTATAGGATAATTACCCCAATTGCCACTCGTTAATGAACCCATCCGCTAGACCATTTTATTTTTCTTTGCCTTCCGTGAGGAGTTGTGCTGCTACTCTATTCGCTTGTTTTGGTTCCAGTTGTTTTTCTGGAGAATACAACTGTAGTTTTTCCTCAACGACAAGCAACAGCAGGCCGACAATTGCAGCTTGATCAATTGCTCGTTGTTGTTTTGATTAGTACTCATGATGTTCATCTTTGCTGCACAGCGATCACTGCGGCTAGACCATTTCATTTTTCTCTGTTAATGTTCTATCATTTGCTTTCTATTTTTGTTGGAAAATATCAAGTGCAATTTCAATCAGGGGCAAAATGGACTATTTGCATGGAAACAATCCATTCCTAGAGCTGGAGCAGAGCTGTGTGCTAAACAGTACCACCTGCTCCACAAACTCCACGATGGAGCTGCTCCATGGTGGAGTTCATGGAGCAGAGCTGGAAAAACGGGAGCGGAGCAGTGCCAAACACTCCCTTGGAACAGCATAATATTACCTTGTCCATAATGACGCACCCCATGAAATGCAGCCATACTTTGTCAAGTCTCCAAATTCCCTGAAGTCCATTGGACTTCTCACTTCCCTTTCGGGATCCAAACCTTCTTGGTGCTCTTCATGTTGGAAATGATTTCCTTTGGCACCCAAATACGTTTGGCCCCATTGTTGACTTGCTTGTTCACCTTGATGGCCACCATCTTGTCATTTTTCTTCTTCTTCAAGAGATAAGGCGTGGAGGCCTTTTTATCCACCTTGTTGGTGTAGGTGTCGGAGAGCTTACTTGTTTCCTTTTTATTTTTCTCTTTCTTCTTAGCTCCTCCCCCATTTTTCACCTTACACTCATAGGACTTGTGACCTTCCTTGTGGCGCACGTAGCAAACCATGGTTTATCCTTCATCAAGCTTCTTCACTCCCTTAACGGTGTTATCTTGATGATGTTGGGCTTGCTCCGTTTTGCCTTTTACTTGAGTCAAGTCTTTGGTAAGGCGAGCCACTTCTTGCTTGAGTTGCTCATTCTTCATTGTGATATCTTGTGTGCATGTATCTACAACAACTTTCTCAACACAAACTTGGTTGCACAGGGATGAGTCTAAACATAAATCATTGCAAGAAGTAGAAGCATCCTTTTTAGGCATATCAAATATAGAACTTTTCTTTTTAGGTGCCTTGGTGAGGGTTGTACCGAGGGCTTCAAGATTAGCAACTTTATTAGTTAGCTCATTACAATATTTGCACATGGTTTTCATTTTAGCAAGCAAACTTTTATAAGCATCTTGTGAGCTAGCTAACTTTTCTTTTAATTTTTCATTTTTCTTTACAAGTTGCTCATTATTTATTGTGCATGCATTTGTTGTTGCACTAGCCTCAAGTTGCTCAATTTTAGTAGATAGTTCAATATTGAGATTAGCAAATGTCTCATATTGTTCAAGCAAAGTTTTATATGCTTCTTATGAACTATCTAGCTTTTCTTCCAATATTTTTAACTTCTTTTGTTGGCTAGTGCAAGCCTTAGCATATTTAAAATTTTCTTGCACAAGTTCATTAAGAGAAGGTGTTTCGTCATCACTATCACTCTCACTAGAGGATGAGCTTTCGTTACCCCATGACATAAGGCACCCACGAGAAGAGCTTGATGATGAATGCTTGTGGACTCGCCTCTTGTAATGGTCTTCTTCTTCACTTGAAGAATCATCCTATGACCTTATTGATGTGAGGGCTTTGTCCTTGCACGCCTTATTCTTTGTCTTGGGTGTGGGCTTGTTTAGACAACAAAGTACTCCAACTCACCGCATCCACAACATCCTTTCTTTTTTTGCTCATTTCTTTGATTGATGAAGATGAAATCTTGAATTTGGATGGACACACCCTTGACATTAAGCCTTTGGATCATCTTATCCACCTTGTTGATAAGTTTGATTGATTCTTCATCAAGGTCGGAGGTGGAGGAGGAAGATTGATCATCATCACTTGAATCATCATCATCATTATCCTCATCTTCTTCTTCATCTTCACTTGAGGAGCTTGAGCTTGAGCTTGTCTCGACTTGCTTGCCCTTCATCTTCTTTTTCTCACTACATGCGAGAGCTTTGCCTTTGCTTGTTGACAAGGCTTCTTCTTGACCTATCTTTTGTGACATTTCAAATGGCACTATCTTGCCAATGACTATGGTCGGGGTCATGGTACTCAAGTCCTCCATGTTGTGATGGATGGCGATGATGCTTGCATATTTTTTTTATGGTAGCACGGAGATGATCTTCCTCACGATGTCCGCATCATCTAGCTTCGTTAATCCTGTTGAATGAAGCTCATTGATAATTAGATTTAAACAAGAATACATATCACGAACAAGCTGATCATCATTCATTTTAAAGGAATCATAATTTTGTTTAGCTAGACAATATTTTTGCTCACGGATATTAGTTGTGCCATCATGGAGCTCTTGGAGTTTTAACCAAATTTCATGTGCCATATTTAAAGTGAACACTTGGTTAAACACATCCATGCTAAAAGATTTAAACAAGTAATTTTTAGCTCTAGCATTGAAATGAATTTCTTTTTCTTCACTCTTTGTGGGTTAGCGGGATTCTTATTGGGTTTTATCCCATCACGAGTGACTCTCCAAACAACCAAATCTACCGTCTCAAGATGACAAGCCATTCTAGCTGTAAGGAAAATGGACCTTAGGCCCATTTACTTTGGATTTTGGTGTTTGATGACCAACACAACCAAATTAGACTAATGGATTTGCAAAGTAATTGTTTTGTAGTTCAATATGATGCAAAACATGACTTGAACGAAGGCGGCATGATGATCCGATGATCAACACCTCAAGAAAGACATGTGAAGATGCATAGAAGACATACAAGGTCAAGCAAAGTCCAAGCACGAAGATTGGAACTAAGCCGGACACAAGATCGTGAAGAAACGAGCCCGGCAGAGGTGCCCGGACGCGGCCATATGAGTGACCGAACGTGTGCGATCAGGTGCCTAGCAACAACAGGCGTCAACAGCTGTGACCGAACGCTGAGCGAAGCAGTGACCGGACGCACCGGTGACACTGTTCATCATCACTGTATTATTTTCAGCGTGACCGGACGTAGCAGACTGGACGACCGGACGCTGAGCGAAGCAGTGACCGGACGCACCGGTGACATTGTTCATCATCATGGTAGTATTTTCAGCATGACCGGACGTAGCAGACTGGACGACTGAACGCACGAAGTGTAGCAACCGATTGTTTCCAGAGAGGTTCTAGAGCGGCGCCAGCGCGACCGGACGCGTTCAGTCGATGATGACCAGACTCAGCCTAGTGTCCAATCAGCGTGCACGCTCAACGGTTGGGATGACCGGACACGTCCGGTCAGGACGATAGCAGCGTCCGGTCAGTAGCAGAAAAGTGGGTTTCGTCCCCAACGGCTACTTTCTCAGTGGGGCTTATAAATAGACCCCCCAACCGGCCATTTGACAAGAGTGGAGTTGAGAAAACATACCAAGGGTGTTGATACACCATTTTAGTGATCTCCACTTGCATAGTGCTTAGTGATTCATTAGGTGATTAGCGTAGGTGCTTTGCGAAGTACTTAGGTTGATTAGACCACCGCTTATGCGCTTACTCTAGGTTTAGGCCTCGTGTTTAGTGAGGTTTGCATACCTCTTACCACTCGGTGCTTGTGCACACCATTGTTGTACATTGGAGGGTCTTATAGTCTTGCGAGATCACACCAACCGTGTTTGTGGTGTGGCCGCCACCGTGTACCAAAGGAAAAAAGGCCCGCAACGGTTCGGCCGAAAGATTGATAGTGAAGTCGGCGGGGAGCGGTCCGGGAGAGGCTTGCCAGAAGGTACACCGGAGACCCACTTGGACGTGGGGAAGGCCCAGGGCTATCCACTGAATTACCCGATCGGGAGCTTGGGCCTTGCGAGGCCCTCCAACGAGGACTAGGGGGAAGCTTGCGCGCTTCTCGATACCTTGGTAAAAATACCAGAGTCATCGACGGGAGGTTGCATATCTCTATCTTACTCTTTAGCTTTCGCATTTACATTGTTTGCATAACTCTTTTTGCGGTAGAGATAGCAACACACTAGCAAAACCGTAGTGGCACATTTAGATAGTTTATCTTTTGCATAGGTTTTGCTAAGAATAGAAAAAGAGGCTATAGTTTAGAGTTAGAATTTTAAGTTTCCTAATTCATCCCCCCTCTTAGACGTCACGGTCCCTTTCACTAGCTTTATAGTAGGGGAAGTTAGTGCCATCAAAGTGCGGAGGCCTAGAGGTATCCATCACAACCACTCTAAATAGCGTCAGCTCAACACCGGTGAAGCCAAAGGTCCAAATTGAGCCAACTGGCTCTAATACCAGTTATAAGGGACCGTGACACCAAAGAGGGGGGTGAATTAGGCAACTTAAAACTCTAACTCTAAACTATGGCATCTTTTTCTAACCTTAGCAAAACCTATGTAAAAGGATAAACTATCTAAGTGTGCAACTACGGTTTTGCTAGTGTGTTGCTATCTCTATCACAAAAGGAGTTTTGCAAACAATGTAAATGCGGAAGCTAAAAAGTAAGGTAGAGATATGCAAACTCCCATCGACGACTTTGGTATTTTTACCGAGGTATCGAAAAGCGCGCAAGTTTTCTCCTAGTCCTCGTTGAAGCCCTTTGCAAGGAATCCCACGTAAGGACCAAGCTCCAGGTCAGGTAACTCCGTGGATAGCTCCAGGCCTTCTCCATACGTAAGCGGGTCTCTGGTTAAGCCACTCGTGGAAAAGCGTCTTCCGGACCGCTCCCCGCCGTCTTCACTATCAAGCTTCCAGTCGAAATGCCGCTGGCCTTGTTCCCTCCAGTACACTGTGGCGGCCACACCACAAACGCGGTTGGTGTGATCTCACAAGACTACAAGCCTCTTCGATGTACAACAATAGTTCGCGTAAGCACCGAGTGGTAAGAGGTATGCAAACCTCACTAAACACTAGGCCTAAACCTAGAGCAAGCGCATAAGCGGTGGTCTAATCAACCTAAGCACTTCGCAAAAAGCACCTAGGCTAATCACCTAATGAATCACTAAGCACTATGTAAATGGAGATCACTAAAATGGTGTATCAACACCCTTGGTATGTTTCCTCAACTTTCCACACCTCAAATGGCCGGTTGGGGGTCTATTTATAAGCCCTATGAAGAAAGTAGCCATTAGGGGCGAAATCCAGCTTTCTGCTACTGACCGGACGCTGCTGTCGTTCTGACCGGACGCGTCCGGTCATCCCGACCATTGAGCGCGCGTGTTGATCGAACTCTGAGCCGAGTTCGGTCTCACTCGATCAGACGCGTCCGGTCACGCTTGCGCCGTTCTGGAACCTATCTGGACACTATCGGACGCTGCACTTTGTGCGTCTGGTCATCCAGTGTCGCTGCATCTGGTCCTCACTGAGTTGTTGCCGCGATGATGAATAGTGAAGTCCATGCATCTGGTCACTACCTCGCTCAGCGTCCGGTCGCTGCTGCTGACGCCTACTTTTGTCGAGCAACTGATCGAACACGTCCGGTCCTCATAGGGCCACATCCGATCACCTCTGTCGAGCTCTTTTTTTCGTGATCTTGCGTCTGGCTTGGCTTCCATCTTCGTGCTTGGACTATGCTTGATATCTTGGGTCTTCTCTTATGGTGTTGATTGTTGGATAATCATGTCGCCTTCGTCCAAGTCATGTCTTGCACCCTATTGAACTACAAAACAATTACTTACAAATTTATTAGTCCAATTTGGTTATGTTGGTCATCAAACATCAAAATCCAAAATAAATGGACCTAGGGTCTATTTTCCTTACAGATACGTAGACTAGTACGGTAGTCATTAAAATTAGCTCGTTAGCTTGCGCAGCGTAATCATATTTTAGTGTTGCAGTTGCCATTGATTATTTACGTATCTACGTTGCATCCACGTATATCATAATAGAAACAATGATGGATCATGGAAATGATCGGAGTAGCAGAAAAGATGGTGCCTTGATTATCGTGTCACTAATAGAATGCTAATCTTTGGTTATATCTTGCCCAGGCAAGCCCCGGTGCATAACCCCTATTATTCTACACTTTATCTTATGTTTGTGCGTTAAGTTTTAAGGAGTTGAATGAAAACCTCTTGCATATATATATCCTTATCATATGAGTACTACTAGTATGTTAGGATCGTGTAGATTGTTATGCCATAGGATCCGATAGAAGTTGAGTGATTACCTGTCACTCGTGAAAGATAGGAAATATATTATTGTTGTTATTATATTACTAACACATGGAATACATATGGATGATAATTGGAGACCGGACGGAATGGTACTTTGGATCTAGTCTTGGTTAGGTATTCGAGCGAGGCTCGGATTGCACTTGTTCCACCTGGATCGATTGAGGACCGTACGTTGCTGTGGATGGTAGTCAGGTCACAGACTTATTATCCTGAGCACATACTTACTTATGGGAGCGGGAAGGCTCGTTGTGCTCTTGTCGTGGGTTTTAGCTCTTTCCGGACCGACTGATTGGAGGCGGAGAAAGGTGGAGGTCTAAGCACCATACTGAGACCGGGTCTCAAGTGTGGGGGCTTGGAGTTCAAGTTTGGACGAGGACCTGGACCTCGTGACAGGAGTGAAATGGGGTTAGTCTTGTTTGTGCCTGGGGCGCAAGCGGGGCGTGTGTTTTAGGGTACCCAGCTAGGATACTTTGGTTCACGAATCACCGTTTCTGTGAGATGGTACGACTTGGATATGGTCTAGCATCGTAGTAAGAACTAGAATATGAAAAATAATAAAATGGTTCTGATTGCTTACCACCTGCTTGAAAGTAGCATAGGTGCTTACATAGAATGGTTAGTTAATGAATTGATCACTGATAGTAAAATTTAATATAAGGACGCTTGTTTAGTAATGCTTCCGCAGATGCAATAACCCACAAGCCAAATGAATCTTGCATATCCTTGGAGTCTTTTATTTTTCTCATGTCGGGTAAGTCTTGTTGAGTACAATCGAGTACTCAGGGTATTATTCCCCCTGTTGCAGGTGATCGAATGATACTTAGAGCTGACTCTTGTGTGTGGAAACCTCCTGGTGGGCTCAGAGAGCATTTTTTTCTCGCTACGACCGTAGTATTTATTTATAACCCTTGCTAAAAGATTTTTATAAAAAAAGATGTAAAATCTACTAGCATCTCTTGTATAAAAATGTTCACTATGTTAATGCTCCATCATGTCATTAAATTAAATCTGCTTCCTCTGTAACTCTGATAATATTGTTATATTATGCTGTTATAATTAATTGAAGTAATATTCTGTTACTGTAATAATGTGATGTAAGAAATGACTTAAGAATATGGTAAACTTTATTATCTTATTTATGATTCTGATAAAAAAATATGTATTTTCGATTTCTTTCTTAGGGTGTGCTCGATGGAATTGCGTAATTTAGTGTCCTTACTTAGTACTTAGTGTGTAATGAAAGACAAATACTCTCGAAAGACATTGAATTTGACGGTTCTGTGACACGCCAGTCCCGAGCAAAAGAGTAAAGCATCCATATCACCCTCAAAGGATAGGGCGTAGTAGAGTCCACGTTCGCCATCAGATCAGACATCATCTAATCGAAGGGTCGACTCTGCTCGGGTTCACCGATGACTACCAGTCACTAACAGGAGGCGGGGCCTACCAAGATCTGAAGAAGGTAGCTGTTGGCAAGAAATCTGCGGCGGACGCACTGGGCATTCTGGCAAGCTACAAGCACGGTCCACTGAGGAAAAAGAGGTGAAGAAGGCACTGATCAGCTTCGTCCTCATGCTATGTGAGGACTCCCGCTTCCAGCTCGTCCGTTCAGACATAGCTAAAGCTTGGGAGAAGAGAGGCATTGTTGGCAGCACCGGCGTCGAGCTCACCAAAAAATAGAATACAATCTCCTGCGCCTTGCTTCGGTGGAGCAAGACGAAGAAATGGAACTCCAAGGAAGCCAAAGAAATCGAGAAATTGGGGAATCCAAAGATGAAGAACCCAGCGGCCGCGGCCGCGAATGTCTACTAGGCCTTGATAAAATAAGAATAAAAGATTTGTTAAGTGTTCAGGATGGATGCATATGCAGTAGACCTCGTGGGGCTTGGGGGCCTCATGCCCCCTACTGCTGCTGATTCCATAGAGACCCTTGGAGTCTCTCCAGGAATTTTTCCTATAATTGCTTTGAGGAGAAGAGGGCAAGATGAACTACCATCCTAGATCCATCATTGATCGTCTCCGTTTCCAGCGCCCACTTCCAGCTCGTTGGTGCAGACGTTGCTGAAGCATGGGAGAATGGAGGCACCGTTGGCAGCACCAGTGTTGACCTCACAGTTAAATGGATGGAATACAATCTCCTGCCAGAATTATGGGAATCCAAAGATGAATGCAGCAGCCGTGGCTGAGGCCGCGAATGTGTTCTGCATACTTTAGGTTTCAGGGTGCTTATCAGTTACCTAATAGCTGGCCAACCCTGCGTCTTCCATTGACTACCTAATTGCTTGATACTTATTGTTTGGTCATGATAAAAAATGATTATAAATAATCTTATCATGAATAATGTCTGAACACACGGAAAAAACTTATTATTCCTTTATGTTGCCCTCAAATTCTTCTTTTTTTTTCAAACGCAGCCATGCATGAATGCGAAACCGAGCATAAACAGCTGTGCGAGTGCGGTCTGTACAACTTCGACGGTCCCCGTTGCAGAACGCCCCCACGTAGCGATGCTTTGGTTCATCGGACGACTGTTTAGCGGCGTCCCATCATGTCCTGCCGCCGATCGGCTATCAACCACCCGTGCGCTGAGGCTCCATCGATCGGACCCTTCCGTCTTGCTGCGTGTGTCCTGAGCATAAAAACAAAAATTTTGTGTCGACACACGTTTCTGGCACGTTTGGTGGAACCCCACAATCGTCATGGCGGTTAATTTTTTACATAATGGAAAGTTCCCAGTAAAAAAAACATACAGACTACCAAATTTACTACTTATAGAATGTTTGGAACAGCTCCGCTCCTGTTTTTTCAGCTCCGCTCCAGCTTCGCGTTGCCAAACATTCTCCGGCTCCAGAAACTCCGCTTCACAAAAAAGGTGGAACTGGAGGCCAACTCCACGTTTTTCCTGAAGCAACTCAAAGGGACTCCAATTTTTGAAGTTTTATACTCCCACGTAGAGTTATAGGATAATTACCCCAATTGCCACTCGTTAATGAATCCATCCGCTAGACCATTTTATTTTTCTTTGCCTTCCGTGAGGAGTTGTGCTGCTACTCTGTTCGCTTGTTTTGGTTCCAGTTGTTTTTCTCGAGAATACAACTGTAGTTTTTCCTCAACAAGCAACAGCAGGCCGACAATTGCAGCTTGATCAATTGCTCGTTGTTGTTTTGATTAGTACTCATGATGTTCATCTTTGCTGCACAGCGATCACTGCGGCTAGACCATTTCATTTTTCTCTGTTAATGTTCTATCATTTGTTTTCTATTTTTGTCGGAAAATATCAAGTGCAATTTCAATCAGGGGCAAAATGGACTATTTGCATGGAAACAATCCATTCCTAGAGCTGGAGCAGAGCTGTGTGCTAAACAGTTCCACCTGCTCCATAAACTCCACGGTAGAGCCGCTCCATGGTGGAGTTCATGGAGCAGAGCTGGAAAAACAGGAGCGGAGCAGTGCCAAACACCCCATTGGGACTGCTCTACAAACTCTGCTCCACAGACTCCACCGTGGAGCAGCTCCATAAAAAAATTAGAGTTTGTGGAGCACCACTTTAGCCCCGTTCACTGGTCTGAAACTTGGCTCAAACTGGCTGATTGTGACAGAGAGAAACACTGTAGCGGCTGGTTGATGAACAGTGTTTTATGAGGAGGAGCAGCCGGCTGGTCTGAAAAAACCAGACCAGCGAACGCGCCCTTTAGGTGCTCTTAAAACTCCACCCTTTTTTCTCAAGCAGAGTGCGTGGAGCTGAAACCATTTGGTTAAAAAATAGAGCGAAGCTGAAAAACGTAGAGCAGAGCAGTCCCAAACACCGCTAAGAAGTAAACAAAAGAGATTTAATATTATTGATCAATACTGAATTTAGAAGGTCATCCATGGAAAGTAGATAATTGCATTGCTCTAGTTTCTAGAGATTGGCATGTCGAAAATCTTTATGGTAATTAGCACGCTGCAATAGAGCCTAAATTCGAAGCTAGTGCATCACTCTACAGAGTACTAGTTGCAAAAACGTTTTGTTTAGTCATTGGCCCTGTTCCGTTGTCTTATTGGTCATACTGTTTCAACGAGAAAATAGTGTTTTTCTCTCGTAACAAATCAGCGAACAGTACTTTCAACTATGATTTTTCAGTGAAGCGAACATGACCATTATTGAACAGAAAACCATTCCTGCAAAGCTAAAATGTTCAGAGAATTGCTGCAACTCCTGTCAATAATAAAAGTCTAAGATTCCAACCCCTTACTTAGGCTCTGTTCGCTTGAACTTATCAGCCATACCATTTTAGCGAAATAACAGTGTTTTTCTGTCACGACAAATCAGCATCAGCATCAGCCGTTTTTTCAGTCAGTTGAAAAGACCCTTACACGGTTGGACTAAAAATGAAACAAATGATTTGTACTCTATGGAGGTTGAATGCCTAAAAGGCTAAAACAAAAGCATATGTCACAAGGCTTTGGAATAATGATATTTTTTTAAAAAGATATTGGATAATCACTGACTTGCTGCCACACTTTCCAATCTCCATTCCCTGATTAGTGGACCCATTGTTTCCAAAACTAATTAATGACAAGCCATTAAATCAACAAGAAACATCGTGTTACTAAATCAACTGAAAAAATCATGTTTATTTCTTAATATAAGTTATGTTGGACCCAAACATCAATTATTTGAGTTCAACTAAATATATATTTAATTATTTATTTTTGAAGTTCTATGTTCACTAATCTATCAATAATTTAATTTTCAGTTACGACAAATGTGTGAAGAGTCATTACTCATGATATGCATACATATATTTATGCATAATTATTGGATACAACTATTAGAACTTAGCGTCTGATATCCGCGATTTGCTATGTAGACATCAATTCGCAACAAACACGTTGTTCGCTATTTATTAGCTTGGGTTGGGTCTCAATTCCCAAACTGCTGTTATCGGAGAGGCTGTGTACAAAAGCATGCGGAGCATCCGACTTACTACTCTATTTGCCCAAAAGGAAATCCCTCCGTTCAAAAACCTTATATGTTTTTGTTTACACCGGAATTTGAAGGGAGGATCTCAGAAGCTCGAGAGCTCCCAAAATCATGTCAGTAAGGGATCAATTGCGTGTGAATCGGAACAAGCTGATTCGGATGCAGCACTAGAATCGGCTTTCTTCAGATAGCGCCAGCAGATAACGACAGAGGTTATGATCGGCGATGGGACGAGACATGCTAGACTCTATAAAAAGAGAAAGATTATAGTCCAAGTTATCTTAAATTAGGAATGTTTTCGTTTTATGTCAAAGATTGTGACAAATCGTGCTCGAGTAGGATTCATGTCTATACTCCGGCTATAAATATCAAACCCCGCCTATTGTAAAAAAAATTAACCAATCAAATACAAAGTCAATTACATTTTTCGGTTCCGGCCACCCCTCAGGAGTAGGAGTAGAGTAAATCTCGATGAGTTCTTTAGCAAGTACGGCTGCATCGTTCCGGTCCACCTGCACTGCTTGTCTATAAGTACCGTCATGGTTTATACCTCTGTTCGTATGGTTACATCGATCCGGTCGAACCCCACTGCGACTTTGGTATAGGCTAGTTATCGACTCTTGTCTAATTCAAGTATGGCCTATGTGATTCTGTCTCACACCCCACTGCTTGAATTAGATCAAGGTCAAGTTATCGATTCTACCTTAGTATGACAGTCTTTGATAGATTCATTAAGTTACCGATATTGCTTATTGCTTTCATTGTTTATCTAATTACAGCAATATCACTCTGTTCGATTAAGATTGATCTGGATCGGCCTTACATCTTGCTAAACTCATCGTTTGCTAATCTAAAACTAATCTAATCTACATCTTAAGCGATGAGTTATGTTTTTATCGGCTATTTTATGTCAATCTTAATCATGCATAACGTGCGGTTAAGGCATGTCCGATCTTGAGTAGATCTATTAGTTAATGAAAATCGTTCCATGGCCCGTCATCACGGCTTGTGGGATTCTGCCTCTCACCCCACTGTTGGCACCGTGGAGTGGGGATCGTTAGTTGGTAAACCCGTTCCTGAGAAGGCATGACCTTAACTGTGCGTTATGCCTGAATCGACTGTTTAGCCGATATCGAGCGCTTTCACGAACAGTTCACATTATAAGATCATTGAAGTAGAGATAAGTTGAAAGATATGTTAGCCCCATGATCTTGTTATTGTATTACGGCCTGCATGATTCTGCCTCATGCCCCACTGATATTAGTAATAAGTTAGGGTCATCGAGTCTATTGTTGTTTCTACGGCCTGCATGATTCTGCCTCATGCCCCACTGGTCATGACGATAGATGAGATCTAACATGTTTATTAGATTTATCTTTATTAAATGGTTAAGTGGTGTTGAATTGTTTCTTTATATAAAAAGGGGTGCGGTTACTTGTAATCATTGGCTCAGTTTAAACCGTTCATCATTGATATCTTATTGCCATTGATTAATTTTTGCTCGAATTATATTTATTCTGAATGATAATCGATTCTTTCTACACAACCCCATGAGCTTTAATCATTTTATTCTTATGAATATGCTGGGATCGACTATTTAGTCGATCTCCTCTCATATCGGCTCTTAGAGCCGTACATTCGGGACTGTCTGGCAACACCGGCACGTTCCGCCCTTAATTTGCTGATAAGCTTTCTCTCTTTGTCAATTGTAGGGTCAAATTGACTGGCACGTCTCGGGAGGATTACGCAGGATCGACCACCTTTGCGCTGAAGCTAGGCAGATCTGCTCCATCGAGTTGACCCTTCTGGCTTGCTGCGTGTGTCCTGGGCACGAAGACGAAAATTCTATGTCGACACACGTTTCTGGCACGCTCGGTGGGACCCCACAATCATCATGGTGGTTCACAACAACGACAATATCCTTATGGTACATTATGAAGACCTACCTGATGAAGATAAGGATACCATCAACAAAGCTACGGAAGAATTTCAGAACAAGTGTTTGCTGTCCTACACCAAAACGCGGGAAAACACAATTATTCAGAAATTTTCACTACCAAGAGTTCTACTACACGGGCAGACAGATACGGTGAAGCTGAAGACAGGCGTTTCTTTATGAAAGCCATAGACAAATCTGTTCGTGATGCCATATCAAGCCGCAATGAAGCTTTCGTTGACGCATTTCACAACGCCATGAAAGAGGTGATTCATGGAATTCCAGTTGGTCAGGTTGGATCGACTTGTTATAATATTCCAAATCCATCGACTCAAGGGACTAATCAAGTCAGTACCAGCCATCAAGAAGCAGCACCAACTGGTAGTGGTGACGTCCAGACACTTCAAGGTTCATCTGAACAAACTCTAGGTACAGCTATGAATCAGATACAGTACAATCCTGGACCGTCAGTACAGCATGTGCAGCAGCCACATACTGTCGTCGGCTCAAAAGATAGCACCATCAGTTCAAAGGATCCGTAGAGATATAGATCCTTGCGTCTGTAATCAGAGACTTCAAGCGGCAAACCAGCAAAGGACCTAGCAGATTGAAATTCCACATGGCTATCACTATGGCATGGATTATAACACCCTCCACATGATGCAAAATCTAGGATATCAAGGCACACGGGATTTCAATCCACATATGGGTTAGCAAGTATCGAGAAATCCAAATCCGCAAGCTGACGAGTTGCTGCTGAAGGTGACCGAAATGATGAAGAATCAGTTCAGTCTGAAGCCAAAAGGAATGACTTTTTCGTACCAACACCCATATCCAGAATGATATGATTTGGTCGCTCTTTCTAATTATAGGCTCCCAAAATTCGCCAAGTTCACAAGTCAAGATGATACAAGTACAATAGAACATGTCAGTCGGTATCTTACACATTTGGGCGAAGCATCAATTGAGGATGCCCATCGAGTTTGTTTCTTCTCCTTGTCCCTGTCAGGGCCGGCCTTCACTTGGTTCTCGTCACTACCAGTCAACTCTATTGCCAATTAGACTGACCTAGAGAAGTTTCATACATATTTTTACACTAGGACTGGAGAAAAGAAGATAACCGATTTGACAACCATGAGACAGAGAACTAATGAATCAGGCATTGAGTTTATTCAGAGATTCTGGGAGACTAGAAATTTATGCTTCTCATTGAGCCTGGCCGATGATCAGCTAGCTGCTTTAGCTGTTCAACGAATGCTGCCAATGTGGAAGAAAAAACTGCTAGGACAAGAATTTAACAACTTAGGTCAATTGGCTCAACGAGTAGCAGCGCTCAATAGCCAATTCTAGAGTATGCGTAGAGATACCCGATTTCAGAAGAGTACCACCGTAGCCAAAGCTTACGATCCATACTTAGCAGATGACGGCTATGAAGATGAAGAAGAGGAGGTTGCTGCAGCTGAATGAAATTGGGGCAAGAAGATAATAATGGTGCCAAATCCTTAGGGAAGAGGAGTCGAGAAGAGCTATGACTTTGATGTCACGAAATCGGACAAGCTTTTTGACTTATTACTTGAGAAGGGCCAGATCAAATTATCGAGCAATTCTGTTATGTTGCCCCATGAACAGTTGAAGAATAAAAAGTTCTACAAGTTCCATAATGCTACTTCTCATTCCACTAATGAGTGTAGAATTTTTTGGCAGCATATACAAAGGGCTATTCAGCAAGGGAGGCTCAAGTTCGATACGCCTCAGAAGATGAAGGTTGATGATAATCCTTTCCTAGGAGATCAAAATATGGTTGATGTTGGGATATTCAAAGGAAAAACTAAGGTCCTAACATCGACCAAATCAAGAAAAGCTAAATGCAAATATCGGCTGATGAATACAAAGAGATTAGAAAACATCGTGATCAGTAAAAGAGCCAATATGAACAAGGGGAAACGTCAAAGGATGGAGCGACGAAGCCATGAGTTACGTCTCGGATCCTGTTGAATAAGTGGCAGCGGTAGAAGGAAAAGGATTATCAATGATGGTTAGAGGATCAAGAATACCAGTGTCAACTGGAAGAAGAGAGGTATGAAAGGAGGCAAGCCGAATCACACTGTAATTGTCCTTTCTTCAGATACTACTGGAATGAAGGTTTGAAGTTGCCTACCAGACATGACTGTCTAGAATGCAGCAATCAGTACTGGGGATTTAGGCAATCTCAAATCAACCGCTGGTCTATCCATGCACAGGACTCACATCATCATAATAACATGGATCAGCGCTTAAAAAAGAAAAGTATTCATGATCGGCTGGGAAAAAGAGTTGTTGACCAAGACTGGACTGATCATGAAGAAGAAAGCAACAAGAAAGAGTACAATTGGCAGGAAGGCCAATGGTGCCCTGGAGGACTAACGACGAGCCAGAAGAGAAGGGTGCAGCGCCTAAGAAATAAAGAGTTGGAACAGGCTCAGGTATCTGGTAAACCTCAAGTATGGCGTGCCAAGCAAATAGCCGATAGAAAGCAACCATTGGCTAACATCCAAATGGTTTTTCTATTGCCATCAGAGTTCAGAGCTCCGACAGATCAAGAGATTTATTCAGATTTCGATGAACTAGAGTATAAGGAAATAGTTGCCAAGTTGACGGTTGTACAACAAGCAATATTTGATAAGTTAGTCAAACATCAGCACTTGAAGGCTTTATACATGAAAGGTTTTGTTGATGGGAAGCCGATGAATAAAATGTTAGTGGACGGAGGTGCTTCTGTCAATCTTATGCCATACACCACTTTCCGTAAGCTTGACAAGGGACCAGGAGATTTGCTTGAAACCGACATGATGCTTAGAGACTTCGGAGGTAATACATCAAAGACCCGGGGGGCAATGAACATCGAATTGACAATCGGGAGTAAAACTCTTCTCACCACGTTCTTTGTCATCGATGGAAAAGGATCATACATTTTACTCCTCGGTCATGACTGGATTAACGCAAACTATTGTGTACCATCGACCATGCATCAGTATTTGATTCAATGGCATGGAGATGATGTCGAGGTTGTTCGTGCTGATGATTCTGTAAGTATTGCAACAGCCGATCCAGTCTTTTGGGAAATAGAAGATTTCGAATGTTTTTCTGGCAAGACATGCGAAGGAGGCTTCGTTAAAATCAGCAATGAAAGCTAACAGCCGATGTAGGCGATCAGCTCTAAGAATTTGTTTTAGTAGAAAAGTCACAGCTTCACGTCGGCCGTTGGATCGAAGGAAAAATGAGCATTAAGTCTTGGAGATGGGTTTAGGGCAACGTATGTGAATGCTGAGTTAATGTGTAAGTGCGATTCAGAGTTAATGGATTTCTTAAAAGAAGTTCTGTTTCGCTTAATAGGATGCATGACTTGGAATGATCGATCGTTTGATCTTTGGAATGAAAAACGCATGAAGAGATGTTATCCCAACATCTGGATCTGATAGCCGATTCGTTCTCGGCTCCAATAGCCGATACCAGGAGTATCGCCTCTAGTTCAAAAAGTAAAAATCTTCAAAGACAGCAAAAGCCGATACGATATGTATCGCCTACAGAGCAAAAACAAGAAGAAACATCCGCAGTCATGCGCGAAGGCATTGCATTGAAACATAATCATAAAAGAACAGGAGTCTTCATTCATCGGTTCATCCTAAATACAAACTAATCGAAGACCTTATTCACCACATCCTGAGCGGATGTGATGTCCACGATGGCCTCTGCTGCCACGGTAAAATCTTCTATCAGATCTTCATGTCCCTCAGGGCCATCGTCAGTCGGGAAGCCAGCCTCCATGGTGTGGAGATCATGCCCGGTTTGGACATACGCTGCAGTTAGCGCCACCGACGCGCCGCGATGAACGCTGTGAAGAGCAATCTCCTGGACATGGACCGGGATGTCTTGGAGACGAGCGTCAATGATGGAACCCCTGGCGTTGACGGCGTCCGCGGCCGCGTTCGCCGCCAATTGAAGAGACTCCAATTGCACCGTTTGGGCTGGCGATTGTAGAAGAATACCAAGACAAAGGCAATGGAAACCAGGATAGAAACGTTCATGGACCTCATCTTACCTGCTACCACGGCGTCAGACTCAGCTAGTCGTGCCCGAACAGCGCTAGCCTCCTCTTCGGCCGCATTAAGGGCCGCTTGGAAAACCCCTAGACGGATCTCAAGTTGGCCATTATTCCGAATCGCTTCAGAATAGCGGTCCTCGGTCGCTCTCCATTCTCGGAAAAAGCTTCAGGCATTATCGCCATCATATGAGTTGGAAGAACCTGATGAGGCCGGCCCAGAAGATGCAACATCAGTAGGTTTGCTAGTCCGGGAGAAAAGGATGAAAACTGTCATTCACAATGAACATATAGGCAAATCAGAACGGGTTGTCATCATGAACAGGGATTGCCAATCTCACCTCATGCGTCAGCGACGCTGGTTCATCGGCATGTCTTCTGCCGGGATTTCCTCCGCCACGCACTTACCTCGATTACCTTCGTCGGCCATGAGGAATGATTGAATCTGCAGAAAAGAGGAGCGGAACTACTGCAAGGTTTTGGCAGACGGAAGAAAGCAAAGGAACAGTTGCAAATAGAGAGGCATTTGAAGTCGAAGTCCTCGGTTGGTATTTAAAGATATGAAGCGAAGAGGCGGACGCCTCGGAACGTGCAAAAGGCAACTGCAATTAATAGAAAGGCGAAACGCCACTCCATAAATGTCGAAGACAATACAACGCCATATGACTGAGGATAGGAGATCGAAGGGCTCTTTTGACAAAAGTCGTGTTTTCAGACCTAAGTGGGATTGAGAACGGGATTCTAGGATCGGTTGTTTATAGAAGAATCGGCCCTTTGGCCGAAAGCGGATGTGATCAGTCGAGCGTAGTGGTTCTTTAAGCCTCCCACCTGTTCAAGTGCCCCTTGGCCAAAAGGGGTTCATGGTCGAACAAACTCCTCTAAGCCTAACGAAACTCTAGAGAAGGCTAAGAATAGGTTGCCCTTGATGACCAAGAGAAAAGGGGCTAATGTGATCGCCTTATGAGCTCGTGCATGGACACAATGCAGTCTTTCTTTGGGAAGTTCAAACTGGATCAAGGCATGTCGCGTTGCAAAATGATTTGTCAAGCCGAAGTCTACCAGAATTTTGTGATGGATGACTTTAAAGACTTGAGTTGCTTTCGGCTGCATGCTCTTGAAAAACATTGAAGCCAATAAACTAAGGATTGCGAGATATTACGATTATAAGGTCAAGATCAAGCAATTTTTTGAAGGAGACTTAGCCTAAAAATAAAATCGCCGATCGGGGCAGGGAGCAGCAGATTCGGCGAAAAGTCAAACGACTGGGAAGGACCTTATCAGATCAGATGTTGTGCACTTGGTAATACTCATATTCTAAAAATACTGAGAAGGGAATGGAAATTTGGCAGAGCAATCAAATGGAAAATATTTGAAGGAATATTACCTTAGCATTTGGATTGACACTTAACAACTGATTTGCTCGGCCGTCAGTTTTGATAGCCGATACCAGAAGGGTATCATTGCTAGCAAGAAAGTAAACCCGAAGGGGTGAAAGCCGGTACAATATGTATCGATCATGCCGACAGAGTGATACGTACAATATGGAGTATAGAACAGAGGAGAAATCACTCAAGACGAAGAAATTATTTGCTAAATACCGCCTATTACAAGTTATGGGCCGGAAAACACTTTGCCTACTATGTCATCGGCCAGGGTATTGAAGGCCACAGAGTCGGCGGCGCTAAGGAAATCTTCAGTCAGACGCTCATGATCCCTAGGGTGCACCGCATCTAGGAAACCATGAGGAAGAAGCCAAAGGTTGTGGCCAGAATGTGCCTGTGCGGCAGCCAACGCCGTGGCAGCACCATGACGAACGCCATGAAGAGCAACCTCCCTGACGCGATTCGGGATGTCATATAGGCGAACTATTGGGACGGCACCTCTGGCATTGACAAATCCTGTCGCGTACTCCGCAGCTAGTTGAAGGCTCTCTAGTTGGGTGGACAAATCTGAATGGTTCAAGAGAGAGATGATCAGAATCCTGAAGGTGAAATTTAAAGGAAACGAAGGTTATGATATCTCACCCATAATTCTAGCCTCGGCTTTGGCTAATTTGTCATCCACTAAATCAGCCATAGGAGGCGATCGGCATCAAGCCATGGCCGTGATTGTTGATGGTAGCGAGTAGGTCATCATTGCCAATCCACCGCCTCGGGTAGCAAGGAAGCTAGCGATAAGCTATCGACGAGGAAGATCCCAGAGGCCAAACAGAGTCGGCCCTATAACCTGAGGCAGTGGGCGCATCACGGGCTGCACCCTCTTAACGATGAAGGCGCTGGCACGATGATGCAGATCCGTCGGGAGCCCCCTCAGCAGCCCTTTTGCTGTTCTCCATGATCTCAAGCTTACGGAAAAATAGGGACTATACTGAGGGTGCCGAGGGATTGAGACGAAAGTGGGTTGTTGCTCGACCCTCAGCCGTAGCCCGTATATAGAGCCCGGGGACACAAAATCGGTTCCGCCAGAGGTATGGAATTGGAATCAGGGACGGAAACGGATCGACACTCTAGGAATTCAGGGGACGGATAACGGAGAGGTAACAGATTCGAACTTATCGCTTCCCTAAGTTGCAAAGCATCACGGGACGGATACAAAGAATTTGCATGGGTCAGAAATCAACCCACCAAAGCTTCTTTTGGATTGAAGGGAGTCCGGACCCCCACAAGGCCAAAGATCATCATAAACCAAGTTACATCGGCCCATTAATAAGATTATGCCAAAGAAAGGGAAAAGCCGCCTGACTAGCAGATACCCAGCTGATTTCTCTGTGAATGGGAAACCACTGGAAAGAAGCTTGTGGTTTTTCCGATAGGCATTTGATGGAACAAACAAGGGAAAAGTGTCCACACACTCTAGCCCTTGCAAACACTAGAACAGCTCTGCGAGCCTGGTGAGAAGACGCAGGCAATATAACAAGACTTCTTCTAGCCACAACAGCCGATTCTTTTGCTCGATAAGGTGCTAGAATAAGGGACACAATCACCCTCTGCATAAGAATTCTTCTAACCACTCAAGATCTTTATTGCAAAGAGATAGGTCATGCAGGGTCTAGCGGAGTTGGGAGCACTCGGAAAAACGGATGGAAGAGAAACATGGCTGAAGTGGTGAGTTGCTCTTGCCAGGGTCGGATAAGCGTTTTACAACCGGCCCGGGAAGATGAATCCAAAATGCCCGTGAAACAGTGGTAATCTTGCAAAAGTTTTGAGACATAGGCTCGTGAATGGATGCAAGTGGCAACGAACAGTGGACCCTAGATCAAGGTTCTCTACCCATGACTATGGACCAAACAGGGATGCAGACAGGATAATTTTGGAATAAAATTACTTTTATCCTAAAATTGGTGGGCATGTGTTTACACCAGAATTTGGAGGGAGGATCTCAGAAGCTCGAGAGCTCCCAAAATCATGTCAGCAAGGGATCAATTGCGTGCGAATCAGAACAAGCTAATTCAGATGCAGCACTAGAATCGGCTTTCTTCAGATAGCACCAGCAGATAACGACAGAGGCTATGATCGGCGCTGGGACGAGACATGCTGGACTCTACAAAAAGGGAAAGATTAGAGTCTAAGTTATCTTAAATTAGGAATATTTTTGTTTTATGCCAAAGATTGTGACAAATCGTGCTCGAGTATGATTCATGTCTAGACTCCGGGTATAAATATCAAACCCCAGCTATTGTAAAAAAACAATCAATCAAATACAAGTCAATTTACTTTTTCGGCTCTGGCCACCCCTTAGGAGTAGGAGTAGAGTAGATCTCGGTGAGTTCTTCAGCAAGTACGGCTGCATCGATCCGGTCGACCTCCACTGTTTGTCTATAAGTACCGTCATGTTTTATACCTCTATTCGTATGGCTGCATCGATCCGGTCGACCCCCACTGTGACTCTGGTATAGGCTAGTTATCGACTCTTGTCTAATTCAAGTATGGCCTGTGTGATTCTGCCTCACACCCCACTGCTTGAAGTAGATCAAGGTCAAGTTATCGGCTCTACCTTAGTATGGCAGTCTTTGGTAGATTCATTAAGTTACCCATATTGCTTATTGTTTGTATTGTTTATCTAATTACTGCAATATCATAATGCTCGATTAAGATTGATCTATTCGGCCTTACATCTTATTTAACTCATCGTTTGCTAATCTAAAACTAATCTAATCTACATCTTAAGTGATGAGTTATGTTTTTATCGGCTGTTTTATGTCAATCTTAATCATGCATAACGTGCGGTTAAGGCATGTCCGATCTTGAGTAGATCTATTAGTTAATGAAAACCGTTCCATGGCCCGTCATCATGGCCTATGGGATTCTGCCTCTCACCCCACTGTTGGCACCGTGGAGTGGGGATCGTTAGTTGGTAAACCCATTCCTGAGAAGGCATGACCTTAACTGTGCGTTCTGCCTGAATCGGCTGTTTAGCCGATATCGAGCGCTTTCACGAACAGTTCACATTATGAGATCATTGAAGTAGAGATAAGTTGAAAGATATGTTAGCCCCATGATCTTGTTATTGTATTACGGCCTGCATGATTCTGCCTCATGCCCCACTGATATTAGTAATAAGTTAGGGTCATCGAGTCTATTGTTGTTTCTACGGCCTGCATGATTCTGCCTCATGCCCCACTGGTCATGACGATAGATGAGATCTAACATGTTTATTAGATTTATCTTTATTAAATGGTTAAGTGGTGTTGAATTGTTTCTTTATATAAAAAGGGGTGCGGTTACTTGTAATCATTGGCTCAGTTTAAACCGTTCATCATTGATATCTTATTGCCATTGGTTAATTTTTGCTTGAATTATATTTATTCTGAATGATAACCGATTCTTTCTACACAACCCCATGAGCTTTAATCAATTTATTCTTATGAATATGCTGGGATCGACTATTTAGTCGATCTCCTCTCATATCAGCTCTTAGAGCTGCACATTCGGTACTGTCTGGCAACACCGGCATGTTCCGTCCTTAATTACTGATAAGCTTTCTCTCCTTGTCAATTGTAGGGTGAAATTGACTGGCATGTCTCAGAAGGATTGCGCAGGATCGACCACCCTTGCGCTGAAGCTAGGCGGATTTGCTCCATCGAGCGGACCCTTCTGGCTTGCTACGTGTCCTGGGCACGAAGACAAAAATTCGGTGTCGACACACGTTTCTAGCACGCTCGGTGGGACCCCACAATCGTCGTGGCGGTTAATTTTTTACATAAAGGAAAGTTCCCAGTAAAAAAAAGAGACATACAAACTACCAAATTTACTACCTATAAGTTGTTTGGAACAGCTCCGCTCCAGCTTTGCGTTGCCAAACATTCTCTAGCTCCAGAAACTCCGCTTCACAAAAAAGGTGGAACTGTTGGCCAACTCAACGTTTTTCCTGAAGCACCTCAAAGGGTACTCCAATTTTTGAAGTTTTAAACTCCCACGTAGAGTTATAGGATAATTACCCCAACGGCCACTTGTTAATGAACCCATCCGCTAGACCATTTTATTTTTCTTTGCCTTCCGTGAGGAGTTGTGCTGCTACTCTGTTCGCTTGTTTTGGTTCCAGTTGTTTTCCTAGAGAATACAACTGTAGTTTTTCCTCAACGACAAGCAACAGTAGGCCGACAATTACAGCTTGATCAATTGCTCGTTGTTGTTTTGATTAGTACTCATGATGTTCATCTTTGCTGCACAGCGATCACTACGGCTAGACCATTTCATTTTTCTCTGTTAATGTTCTATCATTTGCTTTCTATTTTTGTCGAAAAATATCAAGTGCAATTTCAATCAGGGGCAAAATGGACTATTTGCATGGAAACAATCCATTCCTAGAGCTAGAGCAGAGCTGTGTGCTAAACAGTACCACCTGCTCCACAAACTCCACGATGGAGCTGTTCCATGGTGGAGTTCATGGAGCAGAGCTAGAAAAACGGGAGCGGAGCAGTGCCAAACACCCCCTTGGAACAGCATAATATTACCTTGTCCATAATGACGCACCCCATGAAATGCACCCATACTTTGTCAAGTCTCCAAATTCCCTGAAGTCCATCAGACTTCTCACTTCCCTTTCGGGATCCAAACCTTCTTGGTGCTCTTCATGTTGGAAATGATTTCCTTTGGCACCCAAATGCGTTTGGCCCCATTGTTGGCTTGCTTGTTCACCTTGATGGCCACCATCTTGTCATTTTTCTTTTTCTTCAAGAGATAAGGCGTGGAGGCCTTTTTGTCCACCTTGTTGGTGTAGGTGTCGGAGAGCTTACTTGTTTCCTTTTTATTTTTCTCTTTCTTCTTAGCTCCTCCCCCATTTTTTACCTTGCACTCATAGTACTTGTGACCTTCCTTGTGGGGCACATAGCAAACCATGGTTTATCCTTCATCAAGCTTCTTCACTCCCTTAACGGTGTTATCTTGATGATGTTGGGCTTGCTCCGTTTTGCCTTTTACTTGAGTCAAGTCTTTGGTAAGGCGAGCCACTTCTTGCTTGAGTTGCTCATTCTTCATTGTGATATCTTGTGTGCATGTATCTACAACAACTTTCTCAACACAAACTTAGTTGCACAGGGATGAGTCTAAACATAAATCATTGCAAGAAGTAGAAGCATCCTTTTTAGGCATATCAAATATAGAACTTTTCTTTTTAGGTGCCTTGGTGAGGGTTGTACCGAGGGCTTCAAGATTAGCAACTTTATTAGTTAGCTCATTACAATATTTGCACATGGTTTTCATTTTAGCAAGCAAACTTTTATAAGCATCTTGTGAGCTAGCTAACTTTTCTTTTAATTTTTCATTTTTCTTTATAAGTTGCTCATCATTTATTGTGCATGCATTTGTTGTTGCACTAGCCTCAAGTTGCTCAATTTTAGTAGATAGTTCAATATCGAGATTAGCAAATGTCTCATATTGTTCAAGCAAAGTTTTATATGCTTCTTGTGAACTATCTAGCCTTTCTTCCAATATTTTTATCTTCTTTTGTTGGCTAGTGCAAGCCTTAGCATATTTAAAATTTTCTTGCACAAGTTCATTAAGAGAAGGCGTTTCGTCATCACTATCACTCTCACTAGAGGATGAGCTTTCGTTACCTCATGCCATAAGGCACCCACGAGAAGAGCTTGATGATGAATGCTTGTGGACTCGCCTCTTGTAATGGTCTTCTTCTTCACTTGAAGAATCATCCCATGACCTTATTGATGTGAGGGCTTTGTCCTTGCACGCCTTATTCTTTGTCTTGGGTGTGGGCTTGTTTAGACAACAAAGTACCCCAACTCACCGCATCCACAACATCCTTTCTTTCTTTGCTCATTTCTTTGATTGATGAAGATGAAATATTGAATTTGGATGGGCACACCCTTGCCATTGAGCCTTTGGGTCATCTTATCCACTTTGTTGATAAGTTTGATTGATTCTTCATCAAAGTCGGAGGTGGAGGAGGAAGATTGATCATCATCACTTGAATCATCATCATCATTATCCTCATCTTCTTCTTCGTCTTCACTTGAGGAGCTTGAGCTTGAGCTTGTCTCAACTTGCTTGCCCTTCATCTTCTTTTTCTCACTACATGCGAGAGCTTTGCCTTTGCTTGTTGACAAGGCTTCTTCTTGACCCATCTTTTGTGACATTTCAAATGGCACTATCTTGCCAATGACTATGGTCGGGGTCATGGTACTCAAGTCCTCCATGTTGTGATGGATGGCGATGATGCTTGCATATTTTTTTTATGGTAGCACGGAGATGATCTTCCTCACGATGTCCGCATCATCTAGCTTCGTTAATCCTGTTGAATGGAGCTCATTGATAATTAGATTTAAACAAGAATACATATCACGAACAAGCTGATCATCATTCATTTTAAAGGAATCATAATTTTGTTTAGCTAGACAATATTTTTGCTCACGGATATTAGTTGTGCCATAATGGAGCTCTTGGAGTTTTAACCAAATTTCATGTGCCATATTTAAAGTGAACACTTGGTTAAACACATCCATGCTAAAAGATTTAAACAAGCAATTTTTAGCTCTAGCATTGAAATGAATTTCTTTTTCTTCACTCTTTGTGGGTTAGCGGGATTCTTATTGGGTTTTATCCCATCACGAGTGACTCTCCAAACAACCAAATCTACCGTCTCAAGATGACAAGCCATTCTAGCTGTAAGGAAAATGGACCTTAGGCCTATTTACTTTGGATTTTGGTGTTTGATGACCAACACAACCAAATTAGACTAATGGATTTGTAAAGTAATTGTTTTGTAGTTCAATAGGATGCAAAACATGACTTGAATGAAGGCGGCATGATGATCCGATGATCAACACCTCAAGAAAGACATGTGAAGATGCATAGAAGACATACAAGGTCAAGCAAAGTCCAAGCACGAAGATTGGAACTAAGCTGAACACAAGATCGTGAAGAAACGAGCCCGGTAGAGGTGCCCGGATGCGGCCATATGAGTGACCGAACGTGTCCGATCAGGTGCCCGGCAACAACAGGCGTCAACAGCTGTGACCGAAGGTTGAGCGAAGCAGTGACCGGACGCACCGGTGACACTGTTCATCATCACTGTATTATTTTCAGCGTGACCGGACGTAGTAGACTGGATGACCGGACGCTGAGCGAAGCAGTGACCGGACGCACCGGTGACATTGTTCATCATCATGGTAGTATTTTTAGCGTGACCGGACGTAGCAGACTAGACGACTGAACGCACGAAGTGTAGCATCCGATTGTTTCCAGAGAGGTTCCAGAGCGGCGCCAGCGCGACCGGATGCGTTCAGTCGATGATGACCGGACTCAGCCTAGTGTCCAATCAGCGTGCACGCTCAACGGTTGGGATGACCGGACGTGTCCGGTCAGGATGACAGCAGCGTCCGGTCAGTAGCAGAAAAGTGGGTTTCGTCCTCAACGGCTACTTTCTCAGTGGGACTTATAAATAGACCCCCCAACCGGCCATTTGACAAGAGTGGAGTTGAGAAAACATACCAAGGGTGTTGATACACCATTTTAGTGATCTCCACTTGCATAGTGCTTAGTGATTCATTAGGTGATTAGCGTGGGTGCTTTGCGAAGTACTTAGGTTGATTAGACCACCGTTTATGCGCTTACTCTAGGTTTAGGCCTTGTGTTTAGTGA
Source organism: Miscanthus lutarioriparius (assembly GCA_904845875.1). Taxonomy (NCBI): domain Eukaryota; kingdom Viridiplantae; phylum Streptophyta; class Magnoliopsida; order Poales; family Poaceae; genus Miscanthus; species Miscanthus lutarioriparius. The sequence continues at coordinate 73,774 of CAJGYO010000327.1, forward strand.
GGTTTGCATATCTCTTACCAATCGGTGCTTGTGCACACCATTGTTGTATATTAGAGGGTCTTATAGTCTTGCGAGATCACACCAACTGTGTTTGTGGTGTGGCCGCCACCGTGTACCGAAGGAAAAAAGGCCCGCAGCGGTTCGACCGAAAGATTGATAGTGAAGTCGGCGGGGAGCGGTCTGGGAGAGGCTTACCAGAAGGCACACCAGAGACCAGCTTGGGCGTGGGGAAGGCCCAGGGCTATCCACTGAATTACCCGATCGGGAGCTTGGGCCTTGCGAGGCCCTCCAACGAGGACTAGGGGGAAGCTTGCACGCTTCTCGATACCTTGGTAAAAATACCAGAGTTATCGACGGGAGGTTGCATATCTCTACCTTACTCTTTAGCTTTCGCATTTACATTGTTTGCATAACTCTTTTTACGGTAGAGATAGCAACACACTAGCAAAACCGTAGTGGCACATTTAGATAGTTTATCTTTTGCATAGGTTTTGCTAAGAATAGAAAAAGAGGCTATAGTTTAGAGTTAGAATTTTAAGTTGCCTAATTCATCCCCAACTGGCTCTAATACCAGTTATAAGGGACCGTGACGCCTAAGAAGGGGGGTGAATTAGGCAACTTAAAACTCTAACTCTAAACTATGGCCTCTTTTTCTAACCTTAGCAAAACCTATATAAAAGGATAAACTATCTAAGTGTACAACTACGGTTTTGCTAATGTGTTGCTATCTCTACCACAAAAGGAGTTTTGCAAACAATGTAAATGCGGAAGCTAAAAAGTAAGCTAGAGATATACAAACTCCTATCGACGACTTCGGTATTTTTACCGAGGTATCGAGAAACGCGCAAGTTTCCTCCTAGTCCTCGTTGAAGCCCTTTGCAAGGAATCCCACGTAAGGGCCAAGCTCCCAGTCAGGTAACTCCGTGGATAGCTCCAGGCCTTCTCCATGCGTAACCGGGTCTCCGGTTAAGCCACTCGTGGCAAAGCGTCTCCCGGACCGCTCCCTGCTGTCTTCACTATCAAGCTTCCAGTCGAAACGCCGCGGGCCTTGTTCCCTCCGGTACACGGTGGCGGCCACACCACAAACGTGGTTGGTGTGATCTCACAAGACTACAAGCTCCTTCGATATACAACGATGGTTCGCGCAAGCACCGAGTGGTAAGAGGTATGCAAACCTCACTAAACACTAGGCCTAAACCTAGAGCAAGCGAATAAGCGGTGGTCTAATCAACCTAAGCACTTCGCAAAAAGCACCTAGGCTAATCACCTAATGAATCACTAAGCACTATGTAAATGGAGATCACTAAAATGGTGTATCAACACCCTTGGTATGTTTCCTCAACTTTCCACACCTCAAATGGCCGGTTGGGGGTCTATTTATAAGCCCTATGAAGAAAGTAGCCATTGGGGGCGAAATCCAGCTTTCTGCTACTGATCGGACGCTGCTGTCGTCCTGACCGGACGCGTCTGGTCGTCCCGACCATTGAGCGCGCGTGTTGATCGAACTCTGGGCCGAGTTCGGTCTCACTCGATCAGACGCGTCCGGTCATGCTTGCGCCATTCTAGAACCTGTCTGGACACTATCGGACGTTGCACTTTGTGCGTCTGGTCATCCAGTGCCGCTGCGTCTGGTCCTCACTGAGTTGTTGCCGCGATGATGAATAGTGAAGTCCATGCATCCGGTCACTACCTCGCTCAGCGTCCGGTCACTGCTGCTGACGCCTGCTTTTGTCGAGCAACTGATCGGACACGTCCGGTCCTCATAGGGCCACTTCCGATCACCTCTGTCGAGCTCTTTTTTTCGTGATCTTGCGTCCGGCTTGGCTTCCATCTTCGTGCTTGGACTATGCTTGATATCTTGGGTCTTCTCTTATGGTGTTGATTGTTGGATAATCATGTCACCTTCGTCCAAGTCATGTCTTGCACCCTATTGAACTACAAAACAATTACTTACAAATTCATTAGTCCAATTTGGTTGTGTTGGTCATCAAACATCAAAATTCAAAGTAAATGTGCCTAGGGTCTATTTTCCTTACAAATACGTAGACTAGTACGTTAGTCATTAAAATTAGCTCGTTAGCTTGCGCAGCGTAATCATATTTTAGAGTTATAGTTGCCATTGATTTCTGGAACCTGTCTGGACACTATCGGACGCTGCACTTTGTGCGTCTGGTCATCCAGTGCCGCTGCGTCTAGTACTCACTGAGTTGTTGCCGCGATGATGAATAGTGAAGTCCGTGCATCCAGTCACTACCTCGCTCAGCGTCCGGTCGCTGCTGCTGACGTCTGCTTTTGTCGAGCAACTGATCGGACACGTCCGGTCCTCATAGGGCCACTTCCGATCACCTCTGTCGAGCTCTTTTTTTCGTGATCTTGCGTCCGGCTTGGCTTCCATCTTCGTGCTTGGACTATGCTTGATATCTTAGGTCTTCTCTTATGGTGTTGATTGTTGGATAATCATGTCGCCTTCGTCCAAGTCATGTCTTGCACCCTATTGAACTACAAAACAATTACTTACAAATTCATTAGTCCAATTTGGTTGTGTTGGTCATCAAACATCAAAATTCAAAGTAAATGGGCCTAGAGTCTATTTTCCTTACAGATACGTAGACTAGTACGTTAGTCATTAAAATTAGCTTGTTAGCTTGCGCAGCGTAATCATATTTTAGAGTTACAGTTGCCATTGATTTCTGGAACCTGTCTGGACACTATCGGACGCTGCACTTTGTGCGTCTGGTCATCCAGTGCCGCTGCGTCTGGTCCTCACTGAGTTGTTGCCGCGATGATGAATAGTGAAGTCCATGCATCCGGTCACTACCTCGCTCAGCGTTCGGTCGCTGCTGCTGACGCCTGCTTTTGTCGAGCAACTGATCGGACACGTCCGGTCCTCATAGGGCCACTTCCGATCACCTCTGTCGAGCTCTTTTTTTCGTGATCTTGCGTCCGGCTTGGCTTCCATCTTCGTGCTTGGACTATGCTTGATATCTTAGGTCTTCTCTTATGGTGTTGATTGTTGGATAATCATGTCGCCTTTGTCCAAGTCATGTCTTGCACCCTATTGAATTACAAAACAATTACTTACAAATTCATTAGTCCAATTTGGTTGTGTTGGTCATCAAACATCAAAATTCAAAGTAAATGGGCCTAGGGTCTATTTTCCTTACATATACGTAGACTAATACGTTAGTCATTAAAATTAGCTCGTTAGCTTGCGCAGCGTAATCATATTTTAGAGTTACAGTTGCCATTGATTATTTACGTATCTACATTGCATCCACGTATATCATAATAAGAACAATGATGGATCATGGAAATGATCGGAGTAGCAGAAAAGATGGTGCCTTGATTATCGTGTCACTAATAGAATGTTAATGTTTGGTCATATCTTGTCCAGGCAAGCCCCGGTGCATAACCCCTATTATTCTACACTTTATCTTATGTTTGTGCGTTAAGTCTTAAGGAGTTGAATGAAAACCTCTTGCATATATATATCCTTATCATATGAGTCCTACTAGTATGTCAGGATCATGTAGATTGTTATGCTATAGGATCCGATAGAAGTTGAGTGATTACCTGTCACTCGTGAAAGATAGGAAAGATATTATTGTTGTTATTATATTACTAACACATGGAATACATATGGATGATAATTGGAGACCGGGCGGAATGGTACTTTGGATCTGGTCTTGGTTAGGCATTCGAGCGAGGCTCGGATTGCACTTGTTCCGCCTGGATCGATTGAGGACCGTACGTTGTTGTGGATGGTAGTCAGGTCACAGACTTATTATCCTGAGCACATACTTACTTATGGGAGCGGAAAGGCTCGTTGCGCTCTTGTCGTGGGTTTCAGCTCTTTCCGGACCGACTGATTGGAGGCGGAGAAAGGTGGAGGTCTAAGCACCATACTGAGACCAGGTCTCAAGTGTAGGGGCTTGGAGTTTAAGTTTGGACGGGGACCTGGACCCCGTGACAGGAGTGAAATGGGTTAGTCTTGTTTGTGTCTGGGGCGCAAGCGGGGCGTGTGTTTTAGGGTACCCAGCTAGGATACTTTGGTTCGCGAATCACCGTTTCTGTGAGATGGTACGACTTGGATATGGTCTAGCATCGTAGTAAGAACTAGAATATGAAAAATAATAAAATGGTTCTGATTGCTTACCACCTGCTTGAAAGTAGCATAGGTGCTTACATAGAATGGTTAGTTAATGAATTGATCACTGATAGTAAAATTTAATATAAGGACGCACGTTTAGTAATGCTTCCGCGGATGCAGTAACCCACAAGCCAAATGAACCTTGCATATTTTTGGAGTCTTTTATTTTTCTCATGTCGGATAAGTCTTGTTGAGTACAATCGAGTACTCAGGGTTTTATTCCCCCTGTTGCAGGTGATCGAAGGATACTTAGAACTGACTCTTGTATGTGGAAATCTTCTGGCGGGCTCAGAGAGGATTTCTTTTTCGCTACGACCGTAGTATTTATTTATAACCCTTGCTAAAGCATCTCTTGTATAAAAATGTGCACTATGTTAATGCTCCATCATGTCATTAAATTAAACATGCTTCCTCTGTAACACTGATAACATTATTATATTATGCTGTTATAATTAATTGAAGTAATATTTTGTTACTGTAATAATGTGGTGTAAGAAATGACTTAAGAATATGGTAAACTTTATTCTCTTATTTATGATTCTGATAAAAAAATATGTATTTTTTATTTCTTTCTTGAGGTGTGCTCGACGGAATTACGTAATTTAGTGTCCTTACTTAGTACTTAGTGTGTAATGAAAGACAAATACTCTCGAAAGACATTGGATTTGACGGTTCTGTGACACGCCAGTGCCGAGCAAAAGAGTAAAGCATCCATATCACCCTCAAAGGATAGGGCGTAGTAGAGTCCACGTTCGCCATCAGATCAGACATCATCTAATCGAAGGGTCGACTCTGCTCGGGTTCACCGATGACTACCAGTCACTAACAGGAGGCGGGGCCTACCAAGATCTGAAGAAGGTAGCTGTTGGCAAGAAATCTGCGGCGGACGCACTGGGCATTCTGGCAAGCTACAAGCACGGTCCACTGAGGAAAAAGAGGTGAAGAAGGCACTGATCAGCTTCGTCCTCATGCTATGTGAGGACTCCCGCTTCCAGCTCGTCCGTTCAGACATAGCTAAAGCTTGGGAGAAGAGAGGCATTGTTGGCAGCACCGGCGTCGAGCTCACCATAAAATAGAATACAATCTCCTGCGCCTTGCTTCGGTGGTGGAGCAAGACGAAGAAATGGAACTCCAAGGAAGCCAAAGAAATCGAGAAATTGGGGAATCCAAAGATGAAGAACCCAGCGGCCGCGGCCGCGAATGTCTACTAGGCCTTGATAAAATAAGAATAAAAGATTTGTTAAGTGTTCAGGATGGATGCATATGCAGTAGAGTCCACGCTCATCCTCAGATAAGATAACCTGCACCTCGTGGGGCTTGGGGGGCTCATGCCCCCTACTGCTGCTGATTCCATAGAGACCCTTGGAGTCTCTCCAGGAATTTTTCCTATAATTGCTTTGAGGAGAAGAGGGCAAGATGAACTACCATCCTAGATCCATCATTGATCGTCTCCGTTTCCAGCGCCCACTTCCAGCTCGTTGGTGCAGACGTTGCTGAAGCATGGGAGAATGGAGGCACCGTTGGCAGCACCAGTGTTGACCTCACAGTTAAATGGATGGAATACAATCTCCTGCCAGAATTATGGGAATCCAAAGATGAATGCAGCAGCCGTGGCTGAGGCCGCGAATGTGTTCTGCATACTTTAGGTTTCAGGGTGCTTATCAGTTACCTAATAGCTGGCCAACCCTGCGTCTTCTATTGACTACCTAATTGCTTGATACTTATTGTTTGGTCATGATAAAAAATGATTATAAATAATCTTATCATGAATAATGTCTGAACACACGGAAAAAACTTATTATTCCTTTATGTTGCCCTCAAATTCTTCTTTTTTTTTTCAAACGCAGCCATGCATGAATGCGAAACCGAGCATAAACAGCTGTGCGAGTGCGGTCTGTACAACTTCGACGGTCCCCGTTGCAGAACGCCCCCACGTAGCGATGCTTTGGTTCATCGGACGACTGTTTAGCGGCGTCCCATCATGTCCTGTCCTGCCGCCGATCGGCTATCAACCACCCTTACGCTGAGGCTAGGCGGATCTGCTCCATCGATTGGATTCTTCCGCCTTCCTGCGTATGTCCTGAGCACGAAGACAAAAATTCTGTGTCGACATACGTTTTTAGCACGCTCGGTGGAACCCCACAATCGTCGTGGCGGTTAATTTTTTACATAATGGAAAGTTCCCAGTAAAAAAAAAGAGACATACAGACTACCAAATTTAGTATTTATAGGTTGTTTGGAACAATTCCGCTCCTGTTTTTTCGGCTCCGCTCCAGCTTCGCGTTGCCAAACATTCTCCAGCTCCAGAAACTCCGCTTCACAAAAAAGGTGGAACTGGAGGCCAACTCCACGTTTTTCCTGAAGCACCTCAAAAGGTACTCCAATTTTTGAAGTTTTATACTCCCTCGTAGAGTTATTGGATAATTACCCCAATTGCCACTCGTTAATGAATCCATCCGCTAGACCATTTTATTTTTCTTTGCCTTCCGTGAGGAGTTGTGCTGCTACTCTGTTAGCTTGTTTTGGTTCCAGTTGTTTTTCTGGAGAATACAACTGTAGTTTTTCCTCAACGACAAGCAACAGCAGGCCGACAATTGCAGCTTGATCAATTGTTCGTTGTTGTTTTGATTAGTACTCATGATGTTCATCTTTGCTGCACAGCGATCACTGCGGCTAGACCATTTCATTTTTCTCTGTTAATGTTCTATCATTTGTTTTCTATTTTTGTCGGAAAATATCAAGTGCAATTTCAATCGGGGGCAAAATGGACTATTTGCATGGAAACAATCCATTCCTAGAGCTAGAGCAGAGCTGTGTGCTAAACAGTACCACTTGCTCCACAAACTCCATGGTGGAGCCGCTCCATGGTGGAGTTCATGGAGCAGAGCTGGAAAAACGGGAGCGGAGCAGTGCCAAACACCCCCTTGGGACTGCTCTACAAACTCTGCTCCACAGACTCCACCGTGGAGCAGCTCCATAAAAAAATTAGAGTTTGTGGAGCACCACTTAAGCCCCGTTCGCTGGTCTGAAACTTGGCTGAAACTGGCTGGTTGTGTGAGAGAGAAACACTGTAGCGGCTGGTTGATGAACAGTGTTTTGTGAGGAGGAGCAGCCGACTGGTCTGGAAAAACCAGATCAGCGAACGCGCCCTTTAGATGCTCTTACAACTCCACCATTTTTTGTCAAACAGAGTGCGTGGAGCTGAAACCATTTGACTAAAAAATAGAGCGAAGCTGGAAAACGTAGAGCAGAATAGTCCCAAACACCCCTAAGAAGTAAACACAAGAGATTTAATATTATTGATCAATACTGAATTTAGAAGGTCATCCATGGAAAGTAGATAATTGCATTGCTCTAGTTTCTAGAGATTGGCATGTCGAAAATCTTTATGGTCATTAGCACGCTGCAATAGAGCCTAAATTCGAAGCTAGTGCATCACTCTACAGAGTACTAGTTGCAAAAACGTTTTGTTTAGTCATTGGCCCTGTTCCGTTGTCTTATTAGTCATACTGTTTCAGCGACGAAATAGTATTTTTCTCTCGTAACAAATCAGCGAACAGTACTTTCAACTATAATTTTTCAGCGAAGCGAATAGGGCCATTATTGAACAGAAAACCATTCCTGCAAAGCTAAAATGCTCAGAGAATTGCTGTAACTCCTGTCAACAATAAAAGTCTAAGATTCCAACCCCTTACTTAGGCTCTGTTCGCTTGAACTTATTAGCCATATCATTTCAGCGAAATAACAGTGTTTTTCTGTCACGACAAATCAGCATCAGCATCAGCCGTTTTTTCAGCCAGTTGAAAAGACCCTTAGACGGTTGGACTAAAAATGAAACAAATGATTTGTACTCTATGGAGGTTGAATGCCTATAAGGCTAAAACAAAAGCATATGTCACAAGGCTTCAGAATAATGATATTTTTTTAAAAAAAATATTGGATAATCACTGACTTGCTGCCACACTTTCCTATGAGAGAATTCCTTATTTGACATCAGAAAAATGACCCGTTCCTTTCTTGGCTCTCAAAAAATTTTCGTTTCCTATTTGACACCGAGTTCAACTTTCATTCCTTATATGACACTCCGTTAGATTTTTTGTCCGTGGATCGTTAACTGCCATGCGAAAAGACGATTTTACCCCCTGTGGGCCCCACCACCCTTCTCTCTCCTCTCCTCCCCTTCTCCCTCCTCTGCTTGGCCGCCGCGCTGCCGCTGGCCTCGCCCATGAGGCCGGCCCACCTCCAACCCCGACGGTTGGTCACGCTGGCCTCGCCCACCTCCAACCCCGACGGCTGGCCCCTTCGCTGCGACGCCGCCTCCTCCTCCCGCAACCTGTCCCTCGCCTCCGACCCCGCTCTCCTCCTCGTCTCCATCCGCCTCCCCGCCGCCACGCTCGCCGGTCGCCTCTCGCCGGACCTCGGCGCCTTCTCCACGCTTGACTCCGTCTACCTCGCCGCCAACGCCCTCTCGGGCCCCGTCCCACTCGAGCTCGGCAACATGCCATCGCTCTCCGCGCTCGACCTCGCCGGGAACCTCCTCGACGGGGACCTGCCCACCTCCATATGGAACCTCTGCGACCGCGTCACCGAGCTCCGCCTCCACGGCAACGCCCTCACGGGGGGGCCGTCCCGGCGCCGGTCGGGCCCAACACCACCTACGACCGCCTCCGCGTCCTTGACCTCGGCGCCAACCGCTTCTCCGGCGGCTTCCCTGTGTTCCTCACCGCGTTTCGAGGCCTCGGGCTGTGCGGCCCGCCGCTGCGCCAGTGTGTGACGACCTCGGACCTCAGCTCCCGCGGCGTCACCGGGATGGTCATCGGCCTCATGGGCGAGGCCAGCGGCAGCGCGGTGGCCAAGCAGAGGGAGAAGGGGAGGAGGGGAGAGAAAAGGGTGGTGGGGCCCACAGAGGGTAAAATCGTCTTTTCGCATGGCAGTTAACGGTCCACGGACGAAAAATCCAACGGAGTGTCATATAAGGAATGAAAATTGAACTCGATGTCAAATAGGGAACAAAATTTTTTTGAGGACCAAGAAAGGAACGGGTCATTTTTCTGGTGTCAAATAAGGAATTATCTCCTTTCCTATCTCCATTTCCTGATTAGTGGACCCATTGTTTCCAAAACTAATTAATGACAAGCCATTAAATCAACAAGAAACATCGTGTTACTAAATCAACTGAAAAAAATCATGTTTATTTCTTAATATAAGTTGGACCGAAACATCAATTATTTGAGTTCAACTAAATATATATTTAATTATTTATTTTTGAAGTTCTATGTTCACTAATCTATCAATAATTTAATTTTCAGTTACGACAAATGTGTGAAGAGTCATTACTCATGATATGCATACATATATTTATGCATAATTATTGGATACAACTATTAGAACTTAGCGTCTGCTATCCGTGATTTGCTATGTAGACATCAATTCGCAACAAACACGTTGTTCGCTATTTATTAGCTTGGGTTGGGTCCCAATTCCCAAACTGCTGTTATCGGAGAGGCTGTGTACAAAACATTCGGAGCATCCGACTTACTACTCTATCTGCCCAAAAGGAAATCCCTCTGTTCGAAAACTTTATATGTTTTTGTTTACATCGGAATTTGGAGGGAGGATCTCAGAAGCTCGAGAACTCCCAAAATCATGTCAGCAAGGAATCAATTGCGTGTGAATCGGAACAAGCTGATTCGGATGCAGCACTAGAATCGGCTTTCTTCAGATAGCGTCAGCAGATAACGACAGAGGCTATGATCGACGCTGGGACGCGACATGCTAGACTCTATAAAAAGGGAAAGATTAGAGTCCAAGTTGTCTTAAATTAGGAATGTTTTCGTTTTATGCCAAAGATTGTGACAAATCATGCTCGAGTAGGATTCATGTCTAGACTCCGGCTATAAATATCAAACCCCGGCTATTGTAAAAAAAAAACCAATCAAATACAAAGTTAATTACTTTTTTCGCCTCCGGCCACCCCTTAGGAGTAGGAGTAGAGTAGATCTCGGCGAGTTCTTCAGCAAGTACGGCCGCATTGATCCGGTCGACCTGCACTGCTTGTCTGTAAGTACCGCCATGGTTTATACCTCTGTTCGTATGACTACATCGATCTGGTCGAACCCCACTACGACTTTGGTATAGGCTAGTTATCGACTCTTGTCTAATTCAAGTATGGCCTGTGTGATTCTGCCTCACACCCCACTGCTTGAATTAGATCAAGTTCAAGTTATCGGCTCTACCTTAACATGACAGTCTTTAGTAGATTCATTAAGTTACCGATATTGCTTATTGTTTTCATTGTTTATCTAATTACAGCAATATCACTCTGTCCGATTAAGATTGATCTGGATCGGCCTTACATCTTGCTTAACTCATCGTTTGCTAATCTAAAACTGATCTAATCTATATCTTAAGCGATGAGTTATGTTTTATCGGCTGTTTTGTGTCAATCTTAATCGTGCATAGCGTGCGATTAAGGCATGCCCGATCTTGAGTAGATCTATTAGTTAATGAAAACCGTTCCATGGCCCGTCATCACGGCCTGTGAGATTCTGCCTCTCACCCCACTGTTGGCACCGTGGAGTGGGGATCGTTAGTTGGTAAACCCGTTCCTGAGAAGGCATGACCTTAACTGTGCACTATGCCTGAATCGGCTGTTTAACCGATATCGAGCGCTTTCACGAACAGTTCACATTATAAGATCATTGAAGTAGAGATAAGTTGAAAGATATGTTAGCCCCATGATTTTGTTATTGTATTATGGCCTGCATGATTCTGCCTCATGTCCCACTGATATTAGTAACAAGTTAGGGTCGTCGTGTCTATTGTTGTTTTTATGGCTTGCATGATTCTGTCTCATGTCCCACTGGTCATGACGATAGATGAGATCTAACATGTTTATTAGATTTATCTTTATTAAATGGTTAAGTGGTGTTGAATTATTTCTTTATATAAAAAGGGGTTCGGTTACTTGTAATCATTGGCTCAGTTTAAACCGTTCATCATTGATATCTTATTGCATTTGGTTAATTTTTGCTCGAATTATATTTATTCTGAATGATAACCGATTCTTTTTACACAACCCCATGAGCTTTAATCGGTTTATTCTTATGAATATACTGGGATCGACTATTTAGTCGATCTCCTCTCATATTGGCTCTCAGAGCCGCACATTCGGGACTGTCTTGCAACACCGGCACGTTCCGCCCTTAATTACTGATAAGCTTTCTCTCCTTGTCAATTGCAGGGTAAAATTGACTGGCACGTCTCGAGAGGATTGCGCAGGATCGACCACCCTTGCGCTGAAGCTAGGCGGATCTGCTCCATCGAGCAGACCCTTCCGACTTGTTGCGTGTGTCCTCGGCACGGAGACGAAAATTCTGTGTCGACGGTTTTGATGAAGTGGTGTTTCGAGGTATATAACTTTTATTACGCATCTAGGTATACGCTATGTCTAGATATATTATCTAAAAAAGTTAAAATATCTTATAATTCGTAACGATGGAAGTACATGATAAATTAAGCAATACTAACTTAATAATATCGGTGCATTTTTAATTAAATTTGATAACTTGTAACCATTTTAATTTAACTATACCTATAATAGCTTTCTACGGAAGAAAAGTTCGTAAGCACGATAGACAAACAACAAGCCTGTGGTTGGGTTTAACATAATGATGTCGCTACAATTTGAACATAAGATCCTCTACAAAAAGTACAAAGGCCGCCGGTTTTTTCCCCCGAGGAAACAAAGTCCGTTTTGACGATAATCGAAGCACTGACCTATCGAGCATCTTCCCTAATCACTTCCCACCTCCTGAGTAGTCCTGACTCCTGAGGTCGAGCTCTCGAGCGCGAGCGCCATGGCCACGTCTCGCGGCGGCAAACAGCGGCAGCCGCTCCTCCACTCTCCCACGCCCACAGCCGCCAACGGTGGCGGCGCAGCCGGGAGGCGCAGGTTCCTCTCGTTCCTCACCGTCACGGCAGCTCTTGTCGCGTCCTACCACCTCCTCGTGCCAACCAATTCGTCGCACTACCACGCGCTATTCCTCACCCTCGGTTCCAACGCCACCGCGGCCGCCCACCTCCGCGCACTCACCGTCCGCCCCCACGTCGCTGGCACCGAGGCCAACGCGGCCGCCACCCGCTACGTGCTCCACGCGTTGTCCTCCCTCTCCTTCCCAGCACATATCAGCCCTCAGACCGTCTCTAACAACAAACATATACGAGCGTCTAAATCTAAAATAGGTAGGAAGAATCAGTCTCTAACATAGAGTATTTATATGGAAGACCCATTTTGAGTCGATCTATTTTGAGTTGTTTTAGAGGCACGATCTAAATATGGACATCATCTCTCTTGAAAAAACCTATTTACAAAAAAAGATTTTCTTTTTTATTTTGTTGTTGAAAAAAATAGGTATCGAATCTTTCGCCAAAGTACGAACCAGTCTAGGATTTTGTACCGCTCCCTCTCCCTCGCCGCGGCGCCCGGCCTTGCCGCCAGGCCGTTCTCCTTGGTGCAAGAGACCTACGAAGGCGACCCGTACGCCGAGGCCGCGGCGGAGGTCCTCCCGACGTACTTCGCCTACTCGGGATCCGGCTCCGTCACCGCCGAGGTCGTCTACGCCAACTACGGCCACAACGAGGATTATGCCTACCTCGCCTCCCGCGGGGTCGACGTCGCGGGCAAGGTCGCGCTCGTGCGGTACGGTGACATCCACTGCGAGGACATGGTGCGGAACGCGCGCGCCGCTATCGTGTACACCGATGCCAAGGACTTCGGCGGGAGCGCGGCGAAGGGGGAGAAGCGCAAGTGGTTCCCCGACGCGCGGTGGCTGCCGCCGACAGGCGTGCAGGTCGGGACCCTGTACTACGGGAACGGCGACCCGACCACGCCGCTGTGGCCGTCGTGCGCGGCTGGGGACGACTGCGAGCGGCTGAGCATGGAGGAGCTGGACGGAAGCGAGGCGATGCCGGGCATCCCGGCGCTGCCGGTGTCGGCCAGGGACGGGGAGACGATCCTCAAGGCGATGGGCGGCGACGTGGCTCCGCCGAAGTGGCTCGGCCCCGGCCCGGCCGTGTTGAATCTCACCTACATTGTGAGTGCCTCAGTGACCAGCAATCATTATCTGTCGGGTAGTATTGTCTGAATTCAAGGACGAATTTATTGATTATTGACTTATACGATTTGCAGGGAAACGAGACTTTAGCAACCATCCAAAATCACCCAGTTCGTTTGGGCTTGTTTGGCTAATAAGCCATGACTGAAAGTGTTGTTGGCGGCTGATTTGGTGTGAGAGAAAAATATCGTTCATTTACTGAAAAAAGTACGGCTTATAAGCCAAACCAGCCCAAGGGCGAATGCGTTTGCGGTGATAGAAGGAAAAGAGGAGCCTGACAGGTAACTAGTCTCTCTATACTGTATAGATTTGCATAATTTTGGCTAACTGCAGCCTGCAAAATAGAACACAACACAAGGCACCGAATTGCACATGTCATATGCCCATTTCTTCGACTGAGTTCATGGTTCCTCAGTTCGCAGATTGATCAAATTTGCTAACAGTGAATTCAGCATTGTGGCACATGGGAATCGTGAAACCATAAAAATTAAATATTGTTTGACGTATTTGCAGATATGTGATCATAGGCAACCATCGTGATGCTTGGACGTTTGGAGCAATTGATCCTAACAGTGGAACGGCAGCCATGCTTGAGGTAAACTACTACTACTGAATATAGCATGCAAATCATACGACTATACGAGGCCATTTTGATGGCATATTCGACAATTTCAAGAAACTCTACTTCGAAAAACAAATTCTGAAGGCATCCAGTTTCCTCCCACTGTATATAGATCGCGGAGAGGCTGTCCAAGCTACAAGCGAAAGGGTGGAGGCCTAGAAGAACAATAATCCTGTGTAGTTGGGACGCAGAAGAGTTTGCCCTGGTACCTCCTTGCTCACTGGTTTACATATCCTTCTCTGCAAGTCACATGCTTAGATTAACAGTGTCTCAGATAGGATCTACTGAATGGGCCGAGGAGAACATGGACACTCTAGCTTCGAGAGCTATAGCTTACCTGAACGTGGACATATCAGTGTTTGGTCCTGGGGGTCTTAGACCCCGTGCAACCCCACAACTTGATGAATTGATCAGGGAAGCAAGTAAAATGGTATTCAAGCTCTACCCTGTTTCTATATTACAGTTTATGTAGACTCCCGTTTTACCTTCTCGTCATTTCTTTATTCGAAGGTACCAGATCCCGATGAACCATCTCAAACCTTGTATGACACCATGATGCGATATCATCCACCGGTATGTATGTTCAGCAGTGTTAAAGATGTTCTATAGCTCTGATCTGGTCCAAACAAGTGATGAAAAAGAGTGAGTGGATAAGAACTACTGTGGTACTTAAGTGAAAACATTTTTCCCCCCAGATCACTAGAGTGGCTGGTGCTGGAACAGATTTTGCAGCATTTGTCCAGCATATAGGGGTCCCGTCACTCGACATGTCTTATGGACTGTGTAAGTGAAACTGATTTGAAGCATTAAAATCGACACCTCTCTGTTTTATCGCTTCAGTGTCGTGACAAATGAATCCACAAGATTTTTTTTAAAACGCAATGAATTCACAAGATTGGGATGTGGGAACCATGTTGGAAACATGGCTTTTCATTACCAATAGCCACTAGGAGTATTACTTATCTAGCATTTGATGTAACACAATTTGCAGTTGAAGAATACCCTGTTTACCACTCGCTGTACGATAATTATGTTTGGGTGGAGAGGTTTGGAGACCCCTTGTTCCACAGGCATGTTGCAGGTACTGAACCATCTATTTTTAAAGAAAGCTTTCAAGTTTATCCCAAGTGCATGCAAATCAATTTTCCTTGCATAATTATCCAGTGGCCAGCGTTTGGGGTTTGATTGCACTGAAACTTGCTGGCGACGAGATCATACCCTTCAATTACGTCTCTTATGCGTCCGAGCTGGAGGTACCACTTATTCACATTTGATGTACACAATTCGCTTCTTGTTTATTGGTATACTTGTGTTTATGAATCATGAGACATGAAAGAGTTGTGTCATCTTGTTGACTGCAGGAGTGCACAAAAGATATCGTAGATAAATATAAAGGATTTCCTGTCAGTTTCTCTCCTTTGCAGAAGTCCATCAAGCAGCTCGAGAGTGCTGCCACCAAAATTTACAAAGAGAAGAAAGTAAGACGTGACGTGTTTGACACCCAGATGTGTAACCTGCAAATTATAACTTTTAACACCTCATTTCTGGTATGTAGTTGCTGCAAGCAGAAAACTGGAGCCTAAAGACAAGGCAGTACACACTGAAAGTCAGGGAGATGAACGACCGGTTGATGATGGCCGAACGAGCGTTCACCAACCGAGAAGGACTCACCGGGAGGCCATGGTACAAGCATATGGTGAGTACAGTAGAGCTCTAGAAATAGCGTTTTGACGTGCGCTTTTGAACAGTGAAGCTGACAGTGACAAAACATTTCACTTCTTTTGTCCTTTTGCAGTTATATGCATCATCGGATCAAGACGACTGGGGGACCAAAACCTTCCCTGGTATCGTCTCGGCCATGGACAAGGCTAAGAAGTCCAACACAACTGAGACATGGCGATCACTGCAGCATGAGATTTACAGGGTTGCAAGGGCTGTCCAAGGCTTCTGCAGTCCTGGATGGTAAACTAACATGATATGAAATGCAGAGGTAGACGGAGGGTCGCTATCTGTCTAGAATTCATGAAGAGGTAGGTTGCACGCAAAAGATTCCGAAGGCGACATGTGCAAGTCGACCCAATAATTTTGTATAGAATCACTTGCGCTCCTGTGCATTTTCACTGTGTCTGACTGGCAGCGGGATAAACAAGCGCGCAAAATAGGTGGTGCCTGGATGCCGTGACTAAAATTTAGGAGGTATGTCGGGAAGATATTGTACGAGGTGTTTGGATACTAATAAAAAAACAAATTACATAATCCGTCAGTACTCCACGAGACGAATTTTTAAGCCTAATTAATCTGTCATTAGCACATGTTTACTGTAGTATCACATTATCAAATCATGGACTAATTAGGCTTAAAAGATTCGTCTCGCAAATTAGTCGCAAACTATGCAATTAGTTTCATAATTAGTCTATATTTAATACTCCATGTATGTGTCCAAATATTCGATGGACAACGACTAAAATTTAGGAGGGGCAACGAAACACCACCATAGTAGGAAGGGCAGTAAAGCTGTTTTTTTAGAAAATGGCTTAATGAGCAACTTTGTAGGTGAAACTGAGCTATTTTAAAAATTTTGTTTGGCAAAACAACTTCATGCATAGATGGAAGAGAGAAATGAGGATAAGAGCTGGGATAAACTTTTTTTCCAGCTTTATCCCAACTTATGTCTTTGTGAGAGGGTGAGAAAAACAACTTCATAGGTAAATCTATTTTGAAAACGAGTGTTTAACAAATAAAACAGCTCAGACAGCTATTATGAGCTGTGACAAATAGGCCTAAGGCAACATCTGGCTGCCACCTGCCTGTTAGCTTGCCGATCCCGTTTCCTTTTTTTTTAAAAGGTTTCTGTTTCCTTTATGCTACCAATTTATGTAGCATGTGCTCACGTGCTTAAAAAATATTATCGTTCTCCACGTCAGCACCTCGCAATGGAAAACCTCAAACAAACCGGAAACTCGGAAGGATGGGACCTTTGCCTTTGACTTGTTTTCATGCTCTCGCTTTCTTTCTTCACTCTGTCTTGCATCATGATTCATGCCATCTCATCTTCATGGCCTTCGTGTAGCTCGAGTCTTGTATCGTGGACTATACTTAGCGCGTGTTTAGTTTCACTTTAAATTCCTAAAAAGTGCTATAGTATCTATCACATCGAATGTTTGAGGTCTGTACATGGAGCATTAAATGTAGACGAAAAAAAACTAATTGCACAGTTTGGTAGGAAATTACGAGACGAACGTTTTAAGCCTAATTAGTCCATGATTGAACACTAATTGCCAAATAAAAACGAAAGTGCTACAGTAGCCCCAAATTCTAACTTCCTGGGACTAAACACGCTCTTAACCTTTCATCTTACTTGAAAACATTAGTGATTAGTCTACAAATGTTATCATTAATTATCAAAATCCAAACGGGACTTTTAGCTTGCTATATCATTATTAATCCTATCGTCGAATTGGCAAGTACATTTACCACGTTAGCAATGTTTGGACCATTTATGCACCGATTTGCTGAGTATTTCACTTATTTGAGTAGTTTACAAGTTTTTTGACCAATTTGCATCCACATTTATGTATGGTCGATTCACACAAGTTACTCTTTACGTGGTTTTAAATACCACACCATGCCATCGCTATAGCTTTTTTAAGGCCTACCATTGAAAAGCCAGGCCGAAAATACTGTTTATTAATTTGCTATAAAAGAAAAACATTATTCCATGGCTGATAAGCCAGTTTGATAAGTTCGAGTGAACAGGGCCAAGCTCATATAATCCTAAGAGAAGCGAATAGCTCATATGAACGCTTTACCTTCATTAAACACCATCATTTGGCATAGCCAATAGCTCATATAATCCTAAGAGAAGCGAATTTTCATTCTTTGCTCTAGAGTACTCAAATCTATTACTTATAATAAATAATGCAATGAATTATTGAATTGTTGTTGAGTTTTTTTTATTGTTGAATGTTAAATGAATATGAATATTGATTGTAGCTATAACCAGCGAGTATATTGGTTGATTAAATGGTTGTCAAGTAATTGACATAAAGACATGCTTTTTGAGAGCCCGGGACATAAATTTAATTATTTGCGTGTATGAATTTTTCTTAGCTTTATATTTATGCAATGACTAATTAAATATTTTTATGTTTTTTTATAGAACCCCTAAATGGGATAGTTTTCGTTATAGACCTTGTTCGCTTGTCTTATAAGCCGTTTTTCAGCGAAGAAACTGTGTTTTTCTCTCACAATAAATTAGCCAACAGTACTTTTCAGCTTGGGTTTTCAGCCAAGCGAACAGGACCATAGCTTTTAGAGGAAGCCATTTCTAAATGGTTTAGCCCGGGGATTTAAAACATTGACTCTTTACAAAAAGGAGGTTCTGCGATGATATTTGAAAGCGATGATCTTTAAATGCTACAGAATTGATTTTATCTTGGAAAAGAAACTGCACACTAAGGTTATTTTTCAATGAAGAGTTTTATGACGTTGTTTCCTAAACTACCACATCATGTAAAATGAAATAAAAATGAATAAAACATACTATCCTCGAATGAATAGTTTCATTCACTAGTTTCATAGACATTTGATTTCACGACTTATATATAGTTGATAATCGTGGTGAGAGAGTTTCATTTAAATAAACTCGCTCTCTCTTGCTAAAAACTATGCTGTCATAAAAAACACCTATGTATAACGAAACTCGTGAAATTTTCACTCAGACTGACCTAACATGTCGCTGAGACCTAAATCGCCTTTTAAACAGGGTCAACGGTCCAGCCAGACTGAAACAGACGTAGTGGTAGCACCACGTACCACTATGAGCCCGTTTGGCCGGGCTCCGAGCGGCTCGGCTCCTCGACTCCTCCCTGTTCCATCTCCCAGCGACGACAACATTCACGTAAGCCGTTTTTCTCTCCTCCTTTCTCTCTCTTTGGCGGCGCCGAGCCAGAAGAAGCTCGCTTTTTTTTCTCCTCCGGCTCTAACTCCTGCACTTGATTACGCTACATGTGTGAGCCAGAGCCGGTGGGAGCCCGGCCAAACGCGCCCTATGACACCTGCTTCACAACAAACCACAAGCATCCCGTCAGTGTAACTGCAACCGGGAACGGAGCACGCTCACTGCTCACAATGTGTAAAAGCGAAAACCGTGGAGAACGAACGCGGACGGATCCTCTGCATCCAATCTACGGCGATTTCCTTTTCAAAAGAAGAAAAAGGTACCGCGATTTGCATATTCTCCAGCGTTGGCTTGACAGCAACAGTCCAGCGGAGTGAATTCCTGTCCGGCGTGCGCGGAGTGGACAGCACCCGCTGCTTCCCCGCTACCTGCCTAGCCGCCGCTCGCCACAGCAGAGCACACCACCCACCAGCTCCGGCGCCATGTCCCGCCCCGACACGGCCTCGCTCCTCGCCCCTCGCCGCCGCTGGCAAAACCCCACCCGCGCGGCCGCTTCCTCTGCCTCCTCTCCTCCATGCTCGCCGTCCTCGGCGCCTCCCTCGCGGTGCTCCTCTTCTTCGCGCTCCAGCCCGCGCCCAACCCGGTCCCGAACTACGAGGCGCTCTTCCTCTCCCTCGGATCCAACGACACCGCCGCCTCGCACCTACGAGCGCTCACTCTCCACCCGCACGTCGCAGGGACCAAGGCCAACGCCCTCACTGCCCGCTACGTGCTCGACGCGCTCTCCTTCCCCGCCCACATCACGCCTTACTCCGTCCTCCTCTCCTACCCCGTCCACCGCTCCCTCTCCCTTTTGGCGCCAGGCCGCGGCGTCGTCACCTCCTTCTCCCTGAAGCAGGAGACCTACCCCAACGACCCCTACGCAGCCGCCGCCGCGGATACCATCCCGACGTTCTACGCGTACGCGGCCTCGGGGTCGGTCTCCGCGGAGGCCGTGTACGCCAACTACGGCCGCGAGGAGGACTTCGCCTACCTCGCCTCCCGCGGCGTGGACGTCGCGGGTAAGGTCACGTTCGCGCGGTACGGGAGGATCCACTGCGAGGACATCGCGCACAACGCGCGCGCCGCCGCCGGCGCCGCGGCCGCGGTGGTGTACACTGACCCGCTGGAGTACGGCGGCGCACCCGGTGAGCGGTGGTTCCCCGACTCGCGGTGGCTGCCGCCCAGCGGCGTGCAGGTGGGGAGCCTGTTCCGGGGCGTGGGCGACCCGACGACGCCGATGTGGGCGTCGTCCGAGGGCTGCGAGCGCGTCAGCGTGGAGGAGGCCATGAACACCGATGACATGCCGCTCATCCCGGCGCTACCGGTGTCGGCTCAGGACGCGATGGAGATACACAGAGCCATGGGCGGGGCCGTGGCGCCGGCGGACTGGCAGGGCCGAGAGGGCGGCCCCGTGTACCGCCTCGGCCCCGGGCCGGCAGTTTTGAACCTAACGTATCTTGTATGTACAATTCGATTCGAGGCACCTTCGTCTTTTCGGTTCATTGCCTTGGGGCATGACGCTATTGTTTTGGATTTTGCAGGGGAATGATACGATGGCAACAATTGAGAATGTCTTTGCCATTATCGAAGGCGCCGAAGAGCCCGATAGGTAACTAGTTCCTTTTTTTATCTTGTTATTATTAGGTAACAAATTCTTGGTGGAATGTGACGTTGCATCTTTCTGTTTTGTCAAACCTTTGAAGTTCACGCAGCCCACTTGGGCAGTTGAGAGCACTACTTTTGTAGTGCTGTCGTTGACCTTATATACTAGATTATAGAAGGTTAAAGAGCGGTCTCTAAACTTATAAAGAGATGTCATTTAGATCTATGAACTTTGGAAATGTATTTCTGAGTCTCTAAAAGTGATGTACCACACATCCTAAACTTGTAAAATGGTACATGGTAAGTCTATTTGTGGACCATAGCGACCACTGCGGTGCATAACTTAACAAATTTAGAGACTAAAAATGTATTTTCAAAGTTTATGGACTTAAGTGGCATCCTTGACAAGTTCACGGACTGCTCATGCATTTAACTCGTTATTGTACAAAGATAAAAAAAATGAAAGTATCTGATAACTCTTTTCGCTTGCCAAGAAAAAGAAATTATAGGACCCGGTGTCCACGAAATTTCCTTCCTATTAGCTAATGATTTAAGAGAGTTAATAAGGAGTTTATGTAGAAGAAAAAAAATATGATGTCCTGTCAAGGTGTGCATGGCTTGGACGCGTGGTACTACAAAATTCTATAATCATGTACTCCATATTTTTTTAAACCTGTTAGCATATCCTATACAGGATAGGGCCCACTTGCACATCGGAAGGTTCTGCAGGTACATCATTATTTTGGAAAATATATCTACTATGTAATTTAAACACTCTGACTTTTCATACATATTCAGGTTGGCTTGGGATGGCCATTGTTGGTCTTCCTTGTAATGTACAGTAGCTATGAAAATCTTTCCTTCAAGAGAAAAAATAGTTAAGCACAATTAAGAACCAGATGCATAAGGGCAAGCTCTTTTGTTCTTTTAATTTATTGGAAACTCTTTCACTGAAGGCTCATTTTATATGGGTAGCTTTGTAGTATCTCAGCCTCTCATGACTGTAAAACGATTTCCTTGAAAGCAAACTTTTTTCTTGAACGAACAAAAACAAACAATGAGACTCCGTCCTAGCCTCCGAGGTACTCAGAGTTAAACAGATATTGAAGAAGTTTCAATCTGCTTACTTGCATATAGGCGTTGGCACAATTTAACCACATTGAATATTATATCTTTTTTCTGCCAAAGATGTGACTGAACTTAGAATTTTAACATTCTGTGATCTAGATATGTCATTCTTGGTAACCATCGTGATGCTTGGACGCGTTTGGTGCATCCGATCCCAACAGTGGAACAGCAGCTATGATTGAGGTAGTCGTCAGTTACAAAATGTCTTCTTTATACTTTAGTACGCTTTGTTTTTGTTGACCTACTATGCCAAAATACTGATTAAAGTAGTTTAGAGCAGGTACTAGCCATGTCCTTGTTTAATACCTAGAGTTAGGCGCCTTGCCTAGGTCTTCGCTTGTTGCTGAGGCTTTAACCCCTCCCCTTGTGTTTTTGAGGAAATCTGTGGTCCTGGCCGTTTGGACGTGTCTTGTACATAAAATTGCTTCCCCCGTAATTGAAAGGCAGAGCTCCAGCCATGTTCGTTAAAAAAAGTAGCCATGTCCACTGAATAGTAAGCTGAAGTGACTGAACCTTAGTTCCATTTCATGTTTCTATGCCTGACCTCAATATTGTACTGTACATGATACACGATCTGCTACTTATCTGGTTCATAACATGTTATTTCACTTTCTGTCTATCTAGTTAGCTCAAAGGTTTTCAATGCTGCAAAAGCAAGGATGGAGACCTCGAAGAACCATTATCTTTTGTAGTTGGGATGCGGAAGAATACGGACTGGTGTGTTTCTATCTCTGAACCACTCTTGTTCGTCTTTAAAACAGCAAGATTGATCACATTTGCATTTACTCAGACAGGTTCTACTGAATGGGTTGAAGAAAACCGGGAGATGTTATATTCTAGAGCTGTTGCTTATCTGAATATTGACGTTTCAGTCGTTGGTCCAGGATTCCTGCCTTCTACAACTCCCCAACTTGACGAGTTACTTCAACAAGTAACTAAAGTGGTATGTCCATCCTACCTGAAACTAGTGATAATAGCATACCCAGGAAGAGGGAAAACATGATACTATACTATAGTTAAACTTTGTTTGCTTTTGGTTTTGCTTTTGGTCCCCATGTTAGTAGTCAACAATATGAATATAGTATTTTCCTTGTTACGATGCCCAAAATTTAAACTGCTCTTTGTCAATTTGTGAAGGTTCAAGATCCTGATAATTCATCTCAGACTGTGTATGATTCATGGATTAAATCGAGCATTCCTCCTCGGGTGAGTTGTTGCAACTTGCTTATCCAACAGTCTACCCTCTGTGTAGTGCTGAGGACCCAGTTAGTTGTCACTATTATATAGTGATTGCATTGTTATCAAGCTACAATTCCTTTGAGTTTCAGTTCCATCCTCAAGAATTATGTGGTTTCAGGAGGAAACCACTTCTACTTCCTGACAAATTATATAACATTACTCACTATTCACTGCGTATCTCCTGCATTAAGGTTCTAAGACTAGGTGATGGAGGATCAGACTATTCAGCATTTGTCCAACATGTTGGTATTCCTTCGATGAATATAATTTTTTGGAGAAGGTAATGCCCTGCTCTTTGCTATTTGTGTGCTCAGTGACTTTTGTATTTTTCAATGAACTTTCCTGGGCACTTTTTTGCTTTTTGTAGGACCAGGATATCCGGTTTACCACTCCTTATATGATGACTACGTATGGATGGCGAAATTCGGAGATCCTGGGTTCCGTAGGCATGTGGCAGGTCTGCTCAATGATGCTGTTTTTGTGCATAATATTAGTTGAGGTGTTATCTGCGCCACCACGACATGGTAACCAAGATTTTCATCTTGCAGCTGCTAGCATATGGGGAATGATGGCTTTGAGGTTGGCAAATGAAGAGATCCTACCCTTCAATTACATGTCCTATGCAATTGAGCTTGAGGTAAGACGTCTCCAGTGTTCACTAAATGTTGCTTCTGTAGAGGCCAGTAGAGCCACTCAGACACAGGGGACATAGAAAAATTAACATAGATATCCTTGTTAATATGGAAACATGACGAAGCCCTAAATTTCTTCCGGTGGCAGGAATACACAAAGACGGTAGAGAATGAAGTGAAGGAACAACTGTCACTTGTTCCCCACTGTACAACTCAATCAGGACTCTCAAAGCAGCAGCTACCAAAGTGAATAACGAACAAAAGGTACCTTCACTTGAGAATTGCTGCTTGAGTTATTGCAAAACTTACAGTCTACCATACTGCGTTTTGTGAACTGTGATGACTAAGGGACATGGGACTTTCAGGAACTTCAAAAGCAACTCTTGAGCAAGCAGCTGAACAAGGATTCACTGAAAATCCGACAGCTTAATGACCGGCTTATGCAGACCGAGCGAGCTTTCACTAGCAGGGAAGGCATCTTCAAGCAAGAATGGTTTAAGCATCTGGTGAGCAGATACTCATGCGCAAAGCACTCACCTTCCTCTCTGGAAATTGCATAAGGCTATAGTTATACTAACAGTAAGTGTTCCCATCCATAGGTGTATGGACCTTCAGATCTGAATGACTGGGATACTGCAATCTATCCCGGTATAGCCAATGCAATAGCCAGCGCTCGGAGCAGCAACACTTCGGAGTCGTGGAAGTTTGTACAGCATGAGGTCTACAGAGTGGCCAGGGCCGTGACACAAGCATCTGCTATACTTAGTGGTCGTCTGACATGATTGGATTCAAACCATCTTCGTTAAAAAGAGGAGATTAGAATCGTCTATTAAAAAAACATTCAGACAAGAGAACTGCTGATTATATTAAAAAGAAGAAGTTACCCGGGCTGAGTCTACAACCGAGCAACAATAACCTTAAAAGGGTCAAGCAGCAGCAGGAGCAACAACAACAACAAACTAAGCTAACAGCTATAAGCAACTAACCATGGTGGCCGAATGGATTGAGGCCTCAACACATGCCAAACAACATCATCTCTTCATAGCTGTACAACCACGGCCACACCATGAGGACCAACCACCCCTAGTCGTTTATCATGTTGTACCACTATCGCCGTTGTCAAGGTGATAAGCCATCTTGCTCATGCCGTTATTACCAATGGAGGCAACGATGTCCCACACCGCTCTAGTCATTACGATGTAAAACTAGACGTTGTAGTTCGCTGCAAGCTATGAATCTACCATGCCATCAGGAGGACAACATTTACACCATATCGACCCAGAATAAGTCATCGTCATGCTTGCGTCGTTGTACCAACGATGTCCCACACCGCTATGGCCATTGTCGTGCAAGACTAAAGATATCGTAGTTCATTGTCGTGCAAGACTAAAGATACCGTAGTTCGTTGCAAGCCATGTAGCTATCATGCTATCAGCAGGACAACATTTACAGCATACAGGCCTAGAGAATAATCATGACATGCTAATTAATAATCCTCCGGGTAATTTGATCCCAGATGGACACGAAGAGGATATAATTATGGCAAGGTATACTGGATTGCGATGAATTACGCATGACAGTAATTAGCATATTACTTGTAAAGGTACTTTGTGTTTATGTGTGCCTATCAACTCGTTCTACGGTCTGGTCTAGAATCCTATCTATTCTATACTAGAAGAGTGAAGGATTTTGAAAAATAGCTGTTACTCAAAAGTTCATTACTCACCCTATGTTATGACCCTTGGATGGTTTAGTATCTTCAAATCTAAAGGTATGCATAAAGATACGAGGTATTACGATCACCCTTTACGCACCTTATGGCATCTATAGCGGGGAGAAAAAGCAGCCCATAAACTACCTAAAGCAGTCCATAAACTTTGTAAAAGTGATATATAAGATAGTCTATATGGATATAGCCAATCCATAAGAACAAAAAGAATATTAAACACTCTCTCGCCTTCTCATTCCTCTTCTCTCGACTCTTGAGATGTTGTCGTACCCACCCGCGGGCCACTTCCCCTCCGACTGCACCATGGCCACCGGCGGTGCCATGCATAGCCATCCCAATCCTCCATGCACGACTCCGAAGGGGGAGGCATCTCTAAGGAGCTTGGGGGAAGGGACTTTGATCCAAGCACGGAGGGGCGGGTGAGCAATGGCGCGGATAATCGGACCGTCATGTGGTGAACAAGACAAGAAATAAAAAGTCAGATTTGTGACGACAACTAAATTTTTCTCTGTGTGGGACCTACCCTAAAGACCATGTCTTGCATCAACATTGTGTGGAAAGTGGAACAACTAAAGATAACTTATGTGGATCCTATGTCTATGGATTAGTTGATCATATACATTGTCCTTTTCCTTACTCACAGTTTTTTCCACCATAGAAATCTTTACCCACATGTCGGCCTTGCCCCTCTCCAATGTCCGCTCCCTGCCCTTTGTCAATTAATCATCACCATCCCATTCCTTTCCTTTACATTTCTACCACACACTACCTTTCATTCCCTCCCCAATACCCCGATTCACACCTCTACATATACCTCGGCTCCCCTGCTTAGCCGCACTTCCCCAACCGCCGGCTTTAGAAGTTGCAGCGGCTGTCGTCCTAGGACTCAACGATAGCGAGGAGGGCGCCATGGACGAGGCCTATCGACTTGGCCTCCGTGCCCACTATGCTATAGCCCATCACGACTCTGCACGAGGTCAGAAACAGACAAGGCAATGGCGCCCCAACTCGGCTCTCCTACACCTCTGTGGTTGGGGACGTCTAGATCCATAGACACCCAAACTTGGCCTTCTCGCCACTGGTTGCATCTCATCCGTCCTAGGAAACTAGATCACGCCGTCATTTGTCATCTTCACAGGCTCCTCATGAGAAATTTGTTGTGGTCTTATTCATATGAAGTAGTTTCACTTATTTGACATCCAAAGCATTGGCTTCGCTAATATAACTCAAACATGCATTTGCTTGATCTCATGACATTTTTCATCTTTTCAATCTATTTTCCTCTCTTTTTCATAAATTCAGCATATGAAATGACACAAATGCCCTTGCCTTATACTATTTTACCTTTCGTGCTTCTCTTTTCCCCTCAGTTTATTTTCGGGCGCGCTAATCAGCAAACGATCGCTGATGGAGAATCGAGTGAATGCTCCAACAACAAGTCAATTCCATTTTTAGGGAGGCGTGTCCGCACTTTCTCTTTTTGGCATGCGCACTGATGCGAACTGACATTAAGTGTCTATTTGGATTCCACCCTGACACAACTAGAAAAAAACAATATATTTACTTTAAATTGCTATAACTTCTGAACGATGTATCCATTTTTAATTTCGTCTGCACCAATGTGTTCTACGTGACGAGAAACAAAACTAGACCCCCACTTACATATGTTTCGAAGAATTTTATTCTAGTAACAATTTATGTATACTGACCTATAACATATAACATGGAAACACAGAAGTTATGAAAACACAACTTATGTATAAAAGTTATTAAATAAAAAAGAATGAATTAATTTAAACTTATGCCAAAACTTAGAAACATAAAAGTTATTAAATATAAAGGAACGAATGAACTTATAACTTACACTAAAACTTAGAAACACAAAAATTGTGAAACACAACTTATGTATAAAAGTTATCAATAATAACTTTTGTACATAAATTATTTTATACAACTTGTGCACATAATTTATTCTATACAACCTATGTACATAGGTTATTATTTTACATAACTTGCCAATGCTGTCTAAAAAAATATAAAATTATGTACAAAATAACTATGTAGTATATCTTATATAAATATATACCCGGGAAGATGACAGCTATAACCTCTCGTGCGGTGTACGCACGCAACGGAACGAAACTGACCTGCATGCACCCAACATATTCACAATGGTAGAGAAAACTAATTAATATATATAAAAAAAGAAACGTCCGCAACTGCATGTAGACCCTCAACGGCTCAATTAAAAAAGGAAAAAAAATCCGTATATCGCCCGCATCAGCCGCGCTGTGCAACTACGCACGGTCAAAATGTTAGTTTTAAAACACAATAGTGTTAGATTAAAAATAGTATTAAAAAGGGTTAAAAAAAATAAAAAATCTATCTTTGCACGTACGCGTGCGCGCGCGTCCGAGTCGAACCAGACGTTGTCGGATCGTTGGCTCACCAGAACACGGGTGAACGGCTCGTCGAAATGGATTTGGTGGGTTTATTTCCTTTTCCTCTTGTATGCCCCGCTTACCACCTTCCCATTAGCATCCCTACTTATAGAGTGTTCATTATGTATTTCATCAATTGCTGAAAAAAGACAGGTTTTCGAAAAAATACTGAAAAGAGAGCTTACAATATCGCAGCAACAACTAGTTTCTCATATCTTTGTCTCCTGCCCTAGGAGATGGTTTATCTAAATTTTGTTTTTTTATTTTAATAAAGGGATATAATATAATATAATATAATATAATATAATATAATATAATATAATATAATATAATATAATATAAGCACTTAATATTTTTCCTACTATCTGTTTGCAAAGGTTTATCGTATAATGTGCAAGCAGATACAATGTTCTTGCAAAGTTTTTTTTACCAGGTCTTCTCAAGAAATCGAGTGCTTATGTTTTTTCTTTGTTCTAACAATAATGCTACTAGATGCGGCGTAGCGTGTCTGTCCCGTAACCCACGCTCGAAGCGGCTCCCACACTGCTGCAGGACGGGCTCCATCTCCTAAAACAAAAACAAAAAAATCCCCACTCCTCATCGGCTCATCTGGAGCGACGGCCATCCCGAGAGCCCTCAGGGCATGACGCAAGATTTGCGTCGACTTTGAGTTCTGAAACGCCGCTTGAAAGCGCGGGAGGCCGAGTCGCCCGAGAGGCACCCCGCCGGCCGTTGCCCTGTGCCCCTGCTGACCCATCCACCGCGCCGTTCGCCATCTCTAGCCGCCCCCATCCACCTCACGCCTTTTCCAGCCCGACGGTCTTCTCCAGCTCGCCTTCTCTAGCCTGGCGGCCTTCTCCAGCGTGGGTGTACCACACCCGGGCCCCATCCGGTGCTCCTCCGCGCCCTGCGTTGTGCCCCCATACACCTGGAACCATCGCGGCCATGGCATGCACCGCAGTCGGCCAAAGACGCCGTGACAAGAAGGGGAGGCCTGCGCCGTGCAGGTGTGTGTACTGGCGACTCTCGGCGTCCCCCGACCCGAGCTTCTTTGGCTACCATAGTTTCCCACCAGGTAGGCCGTGGTCGCCAGTGACGTCATGTTTGAAGTGTTTCAAGCATTGTTTCAAGTGTTCCATCTAGATGTTATAAAAGTAGATCTGAGATGTTGCATATGTTGCAATAACATTATGCGTATGTTGCATGCCTATGTTTCAACTGTTTCAGAATTATGTTTCAAGCGTGTCTATCTGGATATTGCTATGGCTCTACCCACATGTTTCAAGCATATGTTTCAAGTGTTTCATATGTTTTATACTTATGTTGCAAGTGTTTTATCTGAATATTACAAAAGTAGATCGGATGTTGCATATGTTGCTATGCCTATACACGCATGTTTCAAGTATTTTATCTATTTTAGACGTATGTTGCAAATATTTTATCTGGATGTTTTAAAAGTAGATTGGAATTGTTGCACTGCTGTAGTTGTACGTGGTATTGGCGGACAACAACGCCCATGTATTGTATTCTTCTTTTGCTGCCATGGTATGTTTCTGTCTTGTAAAGGCACAGGGTGGGCGTAAAAGTGCGGGCCCCTCGACAGACATGGCGTTGGTGCTAAGCGGGACACAGGGCGTGGGGTTTGTGTCCGGACGCCGACATTCCGTCCGGATGTCCGGATGCTAGGCCTTCTGTTGTTCTAAACATGATCACACCTAGATAAAATTGTATCTACTGAAATCCATTTGTCGGTTATGCTGCTTTGCATTATTTCGTTTAAGTTTTAGGTCCCAATAGCAAAGCACGAGCCAATACCTAGTGATGCTAAAAGGTACCATTTGAAGTACGCATAAAACTAAAATGTATATCTTAACATTAATTAACTTTACATTGTATTGTTTAAGACTTCAAATTTATGGTTATTGAATTGAATTATACATTTAATTACAAATCTAACTGTATCAATTTTTTTACAATAGTCCAAAATTGTTGGTTAAATTATTGATTAAAGATTATAATGTTTAAGTGCACGCACTGTACAATGGTCAAAGACAATACCGTGGGCCTTTTATCCGAGTGATTTGAAAACTAAAACATGAATTGTATGCATGTTGTAAGAAAATGGTTCAGGTGCATTCCAGCGCTCACAGAAACTTTTGAAAACATGACCAAAACAAATTTGAAATCAACAAGCCATTTCCCAATATCAGTTCCATAAATAAAGAAGAATTCGAGCGTATGCCTAAATTAGTTGAGTCCCTACATGATTTGAAATTGGTAAATGGCGTGTACGTCGAGTTATCTGCTCTCAACAGAGGTACTCTTTAAGACCGCAAGCCTATGTCGGAACGAATTCGTTGCAGATCAAAAGAAATTTAGCCAAAAAAATATTAAGTTTGTAACAAAATTGGAATATAGGGTCTCAAAAACGAATAAAAAAATCACTGGAATTACTCGGTCTCCCAAGTTCAACTGCTCTAAAGCATAAGAGCTACATCTACCCTGACATTGTCCTACATAAATCTGTCTAGTTTCCTTCCTACAAATGTTTCCTACTCTTTCTTCCATCCTAAATCCTTGGTATTTCACTATTTTGCATCACAAACTTAAAAATACTATAAACAAAAGCTGGTAGGGAGATATCTAGATATCCGACACTGGGATCTCCGTGAATGAAAAGCATGACCCTCTTCCTGAATATTTGCTCGTTCTAAGTTGTGAATAGCAAGGAAGACCCCATGCTAATAAAATTGACACTTTTGAAAGAGAATCACTTAACACGCTTCGCCCGGCTCATCCACTTCTTGATAGGAAAAACAGATAGCTTGGACCTCCCCTCTTTCTGGGGCAACTCTGATGATGTTTCTTTCTCCGCACAATTTTCCTTCTCTGAGTATGGTAGCAGTTCAAAAGCACCACGGGAGAGACCTCTGGCAATCTGAATGTAATGTATTTAAAGATGTTAGCTACCTCAGAAACTCCGAGTATAAATATAAATGAACCATGCTAAGAACACATACGAGGAGGCACCAGCAGAAGATTGTACCTTCAACAAAATCCACACTTTAAGGGAGCTACTCAGGAGTCCTAGTTTTGTCTTCTTTCCTGACGTCAAATACGTTGCACATCTCATGATCCACTCTAAGCACAAATCTTGGCCATGATTTTTGGTTTCTCAGGGTCTGATTTTTTAAATGGAAGTGAGGCAGCCTGGTTCATTGAACAAGATTAACAGAAACAAACGAATTTTGGCTCAATTATTAGTAACTAGAATTGGAAGCGAGCCTAGTTCAACTAGTTAGAGTGGGAGGTGCAGTTATGCATCATATAATTCCTGTTTGCATTAAATCAGTAGTTGATACTGTTGCTAACACACAAGAAAAATAAAATGTAATTAGCCTTTAGGACTTACAAGGCATACGACATATTTCACGTTCGATCTTTGAAAAGGATGTGTCAAGAGCTTCCACACGACCAGTACCATGGCAGCATGTACATGGCTCACTGATCATAAAAGTAACACTTGGTCGGACCTGCAAACAACAATAAACCATTTTAACACTACAATCATAAAATGAACTATCGTGGGATCAGCCAATAATAAATCAAAGACAGTCCCTAAACTTGTTTAGGGCGCCAGCTAGGCCCCTCAATTATTAATTTTCACATCTGAGTCCTTTAACTTGTTAGTACTTAGTATCATACGCATTTAATGAATGCCATGTAGGGATGAAAACGGGGCGGATATTTTTCCGATATCCGTCCATCCCGAAATGGTTAAAACCCTATATGGATAGTACGTATCCGAATTTGAACATTTAATTAATACCCGTATCCGAATCGGAATACTCAAAATCGGATTTCCGATATGTACTCCCTCCATCCCCCTAATATAAGGCGCAATTTGACTTGGTGCGGTCTTTAAGAACATATTTTGACCTATAGTTTCTCTTATAATATATAATTTGTAGGAACAAAAGTTTGATCATTAAAAAGTATTTATAAACACAAATCTAATGTAACTACTTTTGTAATACAAACTTTTCATATAATTAGGCTAATTGTTAGTCAAAGATAATAAAATTTGAATTTTGAAATATGTGCATGCCTTATATTCGGGACGGAGGGAGTATATGAGATAGATATCAATATCCGACTATGAGATAGATATCAATATCTGACGTATCCGACATGATCCGTATCCGGTTTACGAATCCCGAGAAAAAAATATGGGATAGAATACAAGATCACTGTATCCGATCCGTTTTAGTCCCTAGTGCCACATAACAGTATTTGATGATGTGGCATGGCATTAAAGAAGAAAGAAGTAAGCAGCTTGGGCACGAGAACTAAGTTTTGAAAAGTGCACACTTGTTCTGGGCCTTAAACTTGGTTGCCATCTAAGCCTTCTTGACCTCTTTCCCTAGAGAGAATCTTGCAGGCTTAGTTATCCCAACAATGACCACTATTTCACTGAGGAAAATTAATGCACATATCGCATGTGATACAAAAAGAAATCCATGAACATGGCATTGTGTGACTTATGAAGCTGGTGCATACCCTTTTTCTAGTTATTTCCATCAAACCTAGCTTTGATAGCTCTGAAACACCAACTGTTGATCGATCCTTTCTACTGCTTTCTTCATTTCTTCATATACTAGCCTTTTGTTCGCTGGAAGAAAATGTGGTATCAGTGACAATGAGAAAGGAGAAACTATAAAAAAAGTTTGCATCATTATCATTTTCTATTAGTGGTGCTAACTAAGACATGTTGCC
The DNA here is from genome assembly GCA_904845875.1 of Miscanthus lutarioriparius. Lineage (NCBI taxonomy): Eukaryota > Viridiplantae > Streptophyta > Magnoliopsida > Poales > Poaceae > Miscanthus > Miscanthus lutarioriparius. The sequence goes on from CAJGYO010000327.1 coordinate 106,151, forward strand.
TTTTGGAGTTCACGATTTGTTAAAAAGAAGCACCAGCCTTAAACATCCCAATTCACTATGCAAAACATTCATGCCAAACTGTTCCTTAATTGATGCCAAACTGTCCCAAATGGCTTGGATCGTATCAGTCCCGTGATCGAATTTTGTTTTATTTATTTTTTACCGATACTTCACGGATACGTATCGCCGTATATCGAGTGCGTATCCGTATCGGATACGTATCCGATACGGGATACGTGGCCAACCTCACGTATCCGTGTAACGTAGACTGAATGAAGCAAGGTTTAAACATAAAGAAAGAGTATAGTTTTGCGGTCCAAGCCCATGAAAACTGCAAACACACATATCAATAAAAATCACATGAAGTATAAAACCACTCCCTCCATCCTAAAATAAATCAATTCCTATAATCATCCTAGGAAAGGGTAACCACATCTATGACACAAATAAGTACATTAAGAAAATATATCTGATGTATCTAGTAACACTAATTTGGTATCCTTTTCTACAAATTTGGTCAAAATAAAATAGTTTGACTTAATTTAGAACGGAGGTAGTACATTGTTGCAAAGAGGACTGTAGTGTATAGGTACCAGAATCCTTTATACTTTTAAGAGATATTATTAGGAGATTAGCACCAAAAGCACACATGGAGAAACTTGAATATTCAGTTTTGTGACATCAGTTATCAGATAGTATCTGAAATCATACTCACAATCATCTGACATATCGATAAAATCCACAATTATAATGCCACCAATATCCCTCAAAGCGCAACTCACGGGCAATCTGCATTCAGAATTTTTGTCATGGTTATTCGTAATTTTTAATAAACTTCAAATTTACAATATATTTTCTGCTTCAACTATAGTATCACCCTATGCAGAAGATGTAATAGTGAATCTCTTACAAATATGACTGCAGGGATTCAACATGTTTCCTTAAAAATATGACAGCAGGTTATTCAGGTCGTAATTCATGAGTAAACATAAAGTTGCATAGACAAGAGAACACATCCTTTATGTGTTTGAACTGTTGAGCAAAACTGCAGGCAACAGATGAACTACGCCATGCATTTATTTTGAGATAGATGAACTCAAAGAAAAAGGTGACAAAAAATGAAAACCAACTGAAAAATGGTTAAGGTGAATTATCCTTGAAAAGGCAAATTTCAAAACAATGCAAAGCAAGCTACTTCCCAGTAAATTTCAAGATAAATCACATACTTGCTTTGCAGCTTCAAGATTGACTTCTAAAATAGCCTTCTCCTGTGATGTTCCCTGACCAAACATACTGTGACCACCATTCACATCAACTGAAACCAGAGCTTCAGTCTGTTCTATGACCAGAGAACCCCCATTGCATAGTGGTACCCTACCACAAGGAAAAAAAACACAATATTACACAAACTAGACTTTAAGCTTACAACAACTTAGAGGTCAAGACAGTTACATAAACTTAAATTAAAAGTGAATTTTGAACTTTAAGCAGCTTTTCAGTATCAGTTCAATTAGATATCTTGTTTCAGAGCAACAAAACAGAACTGTGTTCCGTAGTGACAAACATCTGGCTCACACTGATTTTACCAAGATGATATATGGAAGGTCTCACAAACCAGACGTGGATCTCGGATTTGCAAGGTGCACTTTGAGTGAATGTCATTGTGGAATTTTTTGGAACTACAGCCAGGTGTTGACGATTCTCATATTTGGTAACTCAACTCAAGTGGACAGTACACGGCAAAGTCAGCTTATAGGGGTTCTTCCAGGGATCAGTGAGATTGTTTTCTTGGGAGAGGATCTGGAAGACTTGGGCATCGAGCAAGTGTTGCTTCTTCATGTGGCTTGTCACACACAACAGGTGCTGGACAGAAGATAGGCTAGCAAGGCGGGGTCTTGATCATCCCTCTCGTTGCCTTCATAGTGACAAAGACACTGTCACTGAGACTATAAATCATCTTTTGGAGGACTGTGTTTTTGCATGAGATTTTTGGTTTGGCAAGCTGCAGAAAGTTAGCATGCAAAACCTCTCATCCCAGCTTGATGAAACATCCTTTGAGGGCTGGAGGGACAGGGCCAGCAAGGCTGTTAATGGATTGGCAAGAAAAGGCCTGAACTCTATCGTCATTTTAGGAGCTTGGACACTCTAGAACCAAAGAAATCGCTGTGCGTTCGATGGAGTTTCACCAAATCTAAATAGATTTTTATCCCTGGAGGGACAGGGCCAGCAAGGCTGTTAATGGATTGGCAAGAAAAGGCCTGAACTCTATCGTCATTTTAGGAGCTTGGACACTCTAGAACCAAAGAAATCGCTGTGCGTTCGATGGAGTTTCACCAAATCTAAATAGATTTTTATCCCTTGCCTGCCATGAGTTGAGGTTGTAGGGTACCGCAGGTGCCAGGGGTATGTCTTACATGACGCTGACTAGCCTGCTGCCCCAATGAATGAGTCCTGGGTCAGGGGTCGCTGTTAAACTGTTTTCCAGGAGATTTAGTTCTAGAATCCAAGGTGTGAGTGTGCGATATTGTGTGGGGTTCTTTTCCCTATCTTATTCTTCTCAATATAATGATATTCACCTCTCCAACGTGTTCGAGAAAAAAAACATGATATATGGTCTGCAGACATCATGAATCTTTTTACTAAATTTGCCATTAGCAGCTAGGCAGCACCACTATGTTATCCACACGCTACTCCAACCTACTCCACTAGCTGGCTAACTCAGCCATCAATCAAAATAATAAATAGCAGTCCTCTGTTGGGCTTGAAAAATAATTCTTGTTCACTAATGACCAAATGACACTTAAGCACATATTATGATCAGCGACCTCAGTTGAAACTAGTTCTGTAGGACCTACACGCATGTGTACACACATCTGACCCATCTACATTTTCCGCAAAAGTGTGTTTAATATTCTGAAACACACAGGAAATATTTGTAAGGTAGAGGACATAACTTAAGCTACCTCAGAGTATATACAACAAGAAGCAAAGCCTTTAGTCCAAAGCTAGAGGGCTGTGGGGGTTCTATAGATGAAACCCAACAAGAGTATGAAATATTGGGTTAAAAAAGCAATAGTAGCGATTAGTGAAAGTAAGTTATATGAGCCTATAGTGTCATACCTGTCTATTGTATATTAAAATATTGCAAACTGATTTTTTGATATGGAATAATGTGTGGATGAAGTTATCCTTCAGCATCACAGGTTCAACCACAACCTCAGATCTTCAGTTTAATTATGCCTAAGCTCAATTAACTTGCTCATGTGCACCTTTTCTCTCACTCTTGGCTGCCTGTTGCATGCCGTTTTTTCTACTTTTCACCTATACAGATTTTGTCTTGCTTTCCGTAACTCCTTTTCTCCATTCTTTTTTAATAAAAGAGTTAAATGCACCAAGGGTCCACGAACTTGTCATGGTGTACCACTTAGGTCCATGAACTATGAAAATGCATTTACAGGTCAACTGTTATATGGTGCACCGTAAGTCCATACTGGTTCGTCAGCGTTTTTTACGCTACGTGGCACGCCAACATGGCATGTTTTTTCATCTAACCCCTTACACCTAGGAACAGAACGCGCACTGGCACAACATGACCAGCATGTGCACGACCGCGAGGACAACATGCTTCACCACCGCGCACACAGCTCCTGCGCTCCTACTGCTCCTGCCGCCGCCGCTCACGCTCATACCACGCCTGCAGCCGCCACCGCCCAACTCCTACCGCAGCCGCCGCTCCTTCCACACGCTGATGCGCACAACGGATGCGGCGGCCGGCAGGAGAGGCGAGGAGGAAGAGGCCAAGGAGACCGAGGACGTCGTGGCCGCATTGTCGTCCTCTCGCTTTGTGAGGGCAGGGACAGGGCCTGCGCGCGGCCAGCAAGCCATGACGGTGAGGGCGAGCGCGCGGCGTGCGTTCCGCGAGGACAGGGGTGTCGGCTAGCACAGGGGTGGCCCACAGCCTGCAAACAATGTTTTCTGATCGTCCGATTAATCGTCCTTATCGGTACTTAGCACTTGATTAGGCCCTCCGATTCGATCAGAGCGATCAGAAACCTGATCGTCCGATTAATCGTCGATTACTCGCGATTAATCGTCCGATTAGGTCTCTTTGCCGATCAGCACTGATGATGAAGATGATGACCATGAAGCACAAGTTCAGCCAGATGCATCTAATGCTGAAGTAGGAATGGAGGTGGATGGAAACTCGGGTGGAGATGGAGGAGGAGGCTTCAATTTGGATGATGATTTGCTTATTTAGATTTAGATGGCTGCTGAATGCTGATTGAATGGCAGCTAGTGTTATCTTAAAAACTCTGAATGTTGTTTGCAGTGTTTAATTATTTAGTTTGTAGTATGTACTCAGTACTCGTACTATATTAAGTAAGCTGTGGACTATGCTAGTTTTCTTAATTCCTACTTTTCTGGATCTGGATTGAGTATGTGCTGCTGTAATGCTGTCAGTCTGTCACACTATTCTTTTGCATCTACTTACTCAAGTTATCTATTATTCCTGCAGAAAATCAGCAAACATATGGAGGCTGGGACAAGAATATGGAGTCAGATCTCATAGGTAAGTAACCAACTAACTAGAAATATGCTCGATGTCTACTATATAAATATATAGTATATGGTATATTATATATATACCATACATATATGATATATACTTATATAGTCCTGCTATATGCTGGGCGATTATATGGGACGATTAGACCGATTAGAGATCGATTAATCGTCTTGATAAATCTAATCGGTACCGAACCGATTAGGAGCGATAAGCCGATCGAAAACATTGGCAAGCGCACTGGCAGCATGCGACCGACAGGCGTATGGGCGGTGCTAACCGCTGGTTGCTGCGCTGCGCGAAGCCATGGTGGTGCACCCTCCTCAACCTTCGTGAGGGATCTTTGGCGCTTCGTGCCGTGGGTGCAGAAGCGAGTATGGCGGACGGGTGAAGCAGCTGAAATCGGACATCGCGTTCCACATCCGGAAGCAGGAGGGCGGAGCTCACCCTGCGGGTCAACAGCGCCTTTCACGGTGACCTGCACCAGCTGAAAAGCCTGATCCTAAAAACACCGACTACGATGGCCGCTTCCCTGCGAGTACGAGCAAAAACGGCTCTTGTCAATTCAATCTGTCATCGGCAGGCAGTAAACTGAGATCAGCTCAAGATTGTGATGTTTCCATCTCCAGTTTCTTCCCTAGGATTAATTATAGCTACCAGTTTGATCATGTTGACATTTTTTTTCACCATGCCAGTTTGGGAACACGCGGTTGCTGGAGGCAGTGAAGCAGGGGCACAAAGCGGGTGGCAGCGCTAACCGCCCGGTTACCAAGGGAGACTCGGACTTCATCCAGCGCACACTAGCCTACGGCACCGACCCAAACTGCAGGGGACTTCGACCACCGCGCACCGCTCCACATCGCCACCGCCGAGGGCCTCTGCCTCATCACCAAGATGCTTGTCAAGGCTGGCGCCAGGTGTTCACCACGGACAGGTAACATCAAAGCTTTATCTAATTAAGCCAAGTTCGCACTTGTTTCTAGATTTCTAGATTATAATGCGAGTTTGGCGCTATAACAATGCAGCTGGTGCAGATGGGGGCACTGCTGGAGGGCTTGGGCAAACAAGCTCGCCATGTTCCCAAAGCACGGTGCTCTGTGTTCCCGTACCACCCGTTGCGGTGGGCACAGGCGAGGAGCGGCGCATGGAAGGTAGTCCTGTGGATCCCTTGACGCCATCGACAGCCTGGTTGCGTTGGCGCAGGAGAAGCTTCGACTTGCTGGGTCCGGCTTCACGGCAGCGCGGCAGCTATCCGTCGGCAAGAACAGACAAAGGAGAGGAGAACAGAGAGAGATGAGATGGGAAGGAAATAAAAAAATAGGGCCGGAGGACAAGGGGGTATTGAAGAAAAAAACATGCCACGCAGGCATGCCACGTAATCAAAGAAAGCGCTGACAGAAGCAATATGGACCTGCGGTGCACCAGTTAACAAGTTGGGTGACCTGTAAATACATTTTCAGAGTTCATGGACCTAAGTGGTACACCATGACAAGTTCATGGACCCCTAGTGCATTTAACTCTCAATAAAATGCTCAGTAGGGTCCTCCCGTACTGTATTTCCCCTCAGAAAAATTGTCTATTGTTTCACTAATCTTGATTTTGGCTCGCACACAAAAAAAAGTCAACTAATTGCACTTCAGGACTCACATATCTTAGTGAAGTCACAAACCAACTCAATAATTCAATCAACAGATGCTTTTCCCAATTGAGAAGGTGCTTGTGCTACTACTCAGTATATTTCAACACCAATGAGTAAAAATTAAGCCCACAAAATTGACAACCATGTGACATTGATTTTGGACACTACCCCAAATCCACATATTTTTTCCAAGGCCCTAATTGTTGATCCACATCCTATAGTAGTAGGCGTGCTAGTAATCATCAGGCCAAGATATCTTTCTATTTCTCTGATAGTTTTTTCATGATGATGACTGGCAATGTACTTGGTAAATGGTAAACCTTATTCTGCTAACCCACACTAGCTTGCTCTACGCAACCATGTTACTGCACATGCTATCCAACTGATTCTATCTATGAAACAGGTGGTTTTACTGGAAATGGGTGTTTTTTCCTGTAAGTGGGTGGTTTTCTGACACCTAGATTATAATGTGGCCTAAGACCACCTGCTGCAAGTCCCTCTCTTCTATCTTTTCTTCTTGCCACTTTTTTTTTCTTCATTCACACAGAAGCAAAGCGGTTGGCCATGGGAAAAGAGAGAAGAGAAAAGGACACGCTGCCCCAGGACATCATGGTGTTGGCAAAAAAGGAAAAGGAAAACCGGCAATGAAGGAAAAACTCCTGCCACATCACTCCAAAACCAACAAAAAGAGCTCAGAGATCAAAATCAAACAGTATAGATAATTAGGGTGCCAGATTTAAACAAGGGTTGAGGAACAAGAAATGGATTTATTCCTTGTTCTAATTCAAAATCATCTTAAAGCATTTCTTGTACTAGATCTACCAAGCGAAGTAGAAGGTACAGTAACTTTAAGTTTTGTTCTACAGATGCACTACTTAAAAGAATTACAGCACACAAAATGATGAGTTAAACAACCATAAAAATGCTTACTAATGAAAAGAATTCCACCAACAGGAACTATGAAATAATATAGAAACAATGAAATAGCACCTTTTGCAAAGGATACTGTCTATCTCCTTCTCGATGTTGTATACATCAAATATAGGTTTTCTTTTCTCATAAAGCTCAACTCGGCGGCAGAGCTCAGGTGCAACTTCTTGAAGATAGCTTGTAACCTAAACACAAACAGGAAAATTATATGCTTCACAAGATTTAAGAAATAATTCTGCATAAGGATTAAGGATGAATAGTACAAAGAAACCAACAGGGTAAATGCTTTGTATAGTCAAGTAAACGAGGTACGCCAAGATATTCTACAATTCGTAATCCTTCTTTATACTAACTGCTATGTTTCAAAAACGTCGCCTAGGCATCCAGGCAGACCCAGCTCTCCTTGGGGGTCTAGTTACACACCTTGTTACCCAAGGGTGGAGGTATGTGTCATGTAAGGGGTGCGGCCACACCCACACAAAAATTAAATAACAGTAGTAAAAGCCAAATTTTCACCATATTTGCACCCTCATTTCACAAATTCTTGCACCCACCCCTCGGATTTGCTCTAGCTCCGGCCTAGGCATCACCTAGGCGATAAGGCATGTTAGGCGGACTGATTGAGCACCCCTGCTGCATGCACGGCATGCATGCTTCTATGTTCAGGTGCATTGCATTGCCTGATTGATTTGCTCCCTACTGCAACAACTAGGCTGATTAGGAAGTATTGTATTCTATGTATATCACATTAGATTGTTGCCTTGTATGTAGCCACTGTCGCCCGTTCCGAAGACTTTCCGCAGCACCCTTGCTGATCCCAAATGGCGGGCTGCTATGGAGGAAGAACATTCTCTTCAGCAAGTGGATCTTCTAGCACAAGCTACTGCCTTATTGGACCGTGGGGTTCTTCGCGGCTTCACCCAATGACCCTGTGTTGACTATGGTGAGACATTCAATCCGGGGTAAAGCCAACGACAGTTCGCACTGCTCTGTGCTTAGCTTTGTCCCGCCATTGGCCTATTTATCAGCTCGATGTCAAGAACGTCTTTTTGCACGGCAAACAATGTCAATGTTATTTATATGACCGGCAAACATGTTCACCATCGTCGCACAAAGCACATCGAGATTGACATCCACTACCGTCCATCAAGAAGGTCGCATTGGAACAAGTTCACGTGCTCCACATCCCATCCTCCCACCAATTCTCAGGCATTATGACCAAAGGACTACTGTAGTCTGGCACGTGCCTTGTGGTATCTGACATTCACCAATGTAGCCGATGATCATACTCACTACCATAGTTTGGCACGCGCCTTGTGATATCTGACATTCACACGGCCGGATATCTCATATGTCGTCCAACAGGCCTGTCTCTACATGCATGACCCTCCTAAACCACACTTCACTTGGGTCAAGCATATTTTGTGTTCTCTTCGCAACACCCTCGACTATGGCCTCTCTTTATTTCAGACTCCCCCTACTGAGCAGGTGGTTTACTCTAATGCTGATTGGGTGGGCTATCCCGACACTCGTAAGTCCACTTTGGGCTATGCAATCTTTCTTGGTGAGAATTTTACCTCTTGGTCCTCCAAGCACCAACCTACTGTCTCCCGCTCAAGCGTCCAGGTAGAATACATGACATTGCCAATGGTATTGCCAAACCTACCTGGGTAGTGTTTGGTTGGATGTTTTGTAGCGGCATCTGATTACAGCGGCAAATGATAACGTTAGATTCCGTTTGTTTTGCCTCCACTATAAACGCATCACCCCGTAAAGAGATACGGGCTAATAGAAACCTGATACCGCTCAAACCTAGTTGTAATCTGTTCGCCTCATCTTCCCTCGACAGCGGCGCTTGGCGCCCATCCCCAATGCCTCCCCGCGTCCTAGCGTGACTCTACCGCTTCCCATCCTCTCTGCCTTCTCCAATAGTGCAATCTCGTCCTGCAGATGCAACTGACTGCGGTGTTCAGACCGCCGCTGCCCGCTTACGCCCGCGAGCCAGGGTGCTCTCATCTCGTCAAGGCCATCTGCGCGATGTCTAAGAATCCGATGTAACCGCCGGCGAAGAAACGCTGCAACTTGCTGCACAGCGTGAAGGCCTCCTCGAGCTGGCGAGCGTCGCAGCCACCTGCTCTGGCGCCAGCGAACGCCTTGTTGATGTACTACGAGATGGTGAGCGGCTCGCAGACCAGCCTCTTGCCATGGACGAGCACGAGGTGGATGCAACTGGCCGCGATGTGCATCCTCAATGCCATTAACAACTTCGGCATCTAGAGTTCCTACTACTCGAAGCAGACGTGGCCCCTGCGCGCCAAGCATAAAGATCTTGGTCTCGCTGTTTATCCGATTCCTTACGGACAAAAACCAAAAAAGCAAGCATTCGCTTAATTTTTTCCATTTGCGGCGTCTTTCATTACTGTTTGCGTTTACGTTTACACGATGCAACCAAACAGCACCCTTTGCTGCGTCAGATGCTTATGGAGCTTCACACCTCTTCAGTGAACTACTTTGGTTTATTGTGATTAGGTGAGTGTTGTCTACCTCTACAGCAACCTCGTTAAGCATCGGCAGACTAAATCTGTGGAGATAGATCTACACTTTATCGGTAATGCGCGCACTCTTGGTCATGTGATCATGTCCATGTTTTGCATGTCCCTACTACGTCGCAATTCACGGATATCTTCACCAAGGCCTCCCTACATCCGTCTTCACAAAATTTTGGACTAGTCTAAAGTTGACTTCCTCCCGCTCTGACTACACGAGGTGTTAGATGGATTGATTGGGCACCCTTGCTAGTGCTCATCTGGCACGGCAAATTGTCTGGTCTACTACAGAAGCATGCAAACATGCAGCTTCTATGCTTGCCTGAATGATTTGCTCCCTACGGGAATAACTAGGCTGATTAGGAAATATTTGTGTTCAATGTATATCACATTAGATTGTGGCCTTGTCAGTAGCCTCTACAATCATGCCACGATGCATATATGTACCACATCCTAATGAATGCAAATCATTGGGTGTTCTCCTCGAACTATCTCATGCTTGCCTTGGGTTGGGTTGCTTAGTCGTCTTTGAAATCATGACAACCTGTTTCAAAAATAACTTTTTTTTTCTAAAAAGCATCCCACATTATGTGCATTTTGTTACCCTTAGCTAGGAAATCAAAATAATAGACAGAAACATGATTGAGATTTGAACTACAGTCAATTGCCCATGACAGCATGTTTTATAACACTTTACTACAATTTAAGGAAGAAAATCAACAGAACCAATATTGAAGACAAGACAACCAGGTTTATACATTATAATATTATTTTAGCATGTCATTCATAGTGATGTATAATTAGTTAATGTATAAACAATAAATCAATGAATCACATATCTGTTTTGTTGAAAATAGTGATTTTTTACGAACTCAAGAAAAAAGTTCCTCGTCATTCAAGATACGGTGTTCAAAAGTTTTTTTTTTTTGAGACGTGTGTTCAAAAGTTAAGGAAGACACCTTAGCAAAGCATTGTCGTTGATTTATTGTTTATACATTAACTAATCAGAATCAGTTTAGATGAAACAGTATGGAATTTTAATATTAAATTGCAGAACTAAATTAATATCAGATATAGACCCGTTCATGTGCAAAAAAAACATCAAATAGATCTGTTTCTAGAGTTATACTGTTTAGGATTCCTAAAACCAACTCAGGCATGCATGTCAAGAGAAATTATGCAAATAAATATTTCTTCATGAGTTTAGATACCTAAGTGTTTGCTGTTATGAAGTTACTTACCTCATGATATGTTGAGGAGAATCCACAACCAGTCTCTTGACCTAAATGCAGAATAGAGTTTAAAAGAAAGATATTGGTTAGGTTAAATATCAAACTAACGTGAGTAGATTGTAACATGAAGTAATTCACCTTTTCATTAAAATCATCTTGAACAACAGATAAAGTTTGACCCTTTGCTCTGTGCAACATTACAGGAACAGCACCTTCCACACCCTCCTCAGCAGCCAAGGCAGCAGATTGAGCATGCTCAGTTATTCCTTTCAGGTAGATAGCAAGCCATCAAGGTCCTTCTGCAGTTCCTCCCAGGAATGACCAGCTGCAACTGTAATGAGCCGTCAAAGTAAATCCAGGAGGTCGTAGTACTTTAAGTGATGCCCTTTAACCTGAAAGCGCTCTATTCTGTAATCTTTTGGATACCCCAACTTTGTTGCCACGGGAGACCAGTATCTGCAAACTCAAAAGGTATACCGCTTTAGTTAATCCTAAAATTTCTTGCAAGTACTGTGGATTTATTTTAATTTGAGGAACATGATGAAATATAAAAAGAAGAACAATACTTGATCTATTGTTAGCTACCTGAAGAAAATTATGTACATTATAATATTATTTTAGCATGTCATCATGATGTATAATTAGTTAAAGCATAAACAATAAATCAATGAATCACATATCTGTTTTGTTGAAAATAGTGAAATTTTTTACAAACTCCAAGAAAAAGTTCCTCGTCATTCAAGATACAGTGTTCAAAAGTTAAGGAAGACACCTAACAAAGCATTGTGGTTTTCAAAAGGCCTTTAACTGCTTATTACTAGCCTAGTTGTTTTGTAGTTTTTCTATTGCTCAAGTTGTAGCGATGATGGTCCCTATTTGCCATAGTCACAACAAGACATATGTGGTTGAAATTTTGCTTGAGTCACAACCATCATGCAAAATCTGTTTTGAACTCCCTATGATTGATAAGGCAGAGCTCTTGTCATTTCCTTCAAAAGGAAGATTCTACTACAATACTTGTCAATTAGCACAGTACTTGAGTATTTCACTGTGTTATTTGACAACATCATGTCAGATCACAATTGGAAAACAATGCCTACACACCCCATGTAGGAATCAGCTACATTAGTCAATATATAAACATTATTTTCAGAAATATTTCTTTTGTACCATACATGCATATTTCAATGGCGTATTCAAAAGGTTGCAAAAGCACACTAACTTTAATTATGGAAGGGCACCAAGGCTAGCCCCATGATCATACATACCCAAAATAAACCCCATGAGCATGTGGAAATGGACTAAGTGTTGGACCTTTCAGGTACCTAATCCTTCCTTGACAACTTGAAACCATAACTTTTGTGCCTTGCAGCGAACTTGAGACCACCTGCTTCCCCATTTGTGTCATCATTAGATTCTCTTAAAGCATGTTGAATTGAAGATAAAGTCTTAAGATCATTGAAATTTCTGATTGATCTCCTTGCAGTATGTCCTCACTATATTCATCTTCCATGTGATCATTTTCTTCATCTTTGTCTTCGTCATAAACAGAAATGATGTCAAATTCATCACCATCGACATTGTTTATCTTAGCATCAGATGTTAGCACCACACCTTCTTCATTATCTGTAATATTCTCAACTGGAAATGATGAACCATCATGAGTTTCTTCATTTGCAAACTCGTCATCACTCATATCATCATCGTTTTCATAAGTTGGAAGGTTCTCTTCATTACAATAAGAATCATCAACAGGATCTGTTCCTCGGTTCTTAAAACTTGAGGATACACAAAAGGATTTCGGTTTTGCTTTATGCTCATAAGTGAAGGCCTTGAAATTCCAATATCTACAAATGCTCCTCCCATATGAGGAGCAAGCTTTGTTACTACACCTAAATAAATACTATCACACTGTACATTGTTCTTGATGGGTTCCAGCAGAGTTCAACTAGTTTTCCATCTTCTAATACTGCAATTCTCTGAATAGTGCAGACAGAGGAGTTCATAAGTATAACTCTTGATGAAGGTTCATCACCAGTCGGCTTACTCTCATATCAAAGGTGTTGGAGGTTTTCTATTTTCCTTAATTTTCTGATAATATCCCTTGCTTCTGTTTTCCATCAGCATGAACTATAGTTTCATTTAGTTCCATTATAGATTAAAATAACCAGGGCTCTTCAACAGGCTGATCCTGTTGATGCGTATTTTACTAACTCCACTCAAAGTGTGCTTATAATTTACAAACTTCTTTTGCCCTTTCTTATCTTTGACTTTTTGCAACTGGTTTCTTTGCAGCCATAATTGATTCAAGAATCCATGGCTCCTCTCACGACTTGAGACCTTCCATGTTGGCTTATATAACTGGCAGTTGGTATTTCAGTTACATAGTTGTGCATGATGCTAGATTGATTATCCAACAACAGTTCTGCATGTAAAAAGGTGTGCCATTCCCAAGCTTGAATATAATATGATCACCTGCAAATCCACTGGAAATATTTAAGTGTTCAGAACACGCTAAAAGAAGACAATTAACTATTACTTTCTAGAGATGTGGTAATGCAACATTACCTACAGATAAACCTTGATTTGATGTATCCCTGGCAGAGGTGATCTTTCACAATGCTCTGATTATTTCCACCATCAAAAGTTCACCTTCAAGAGAACCAGCTTCCATCAGCCATGATCCCCACCGAAGGAGTAGGAAGACCTGCTAGACTGGTTTTAGTCCATAGGTCCTTCACAACAATGACCTGCTTTTCTGTCCAACTGAAGGTATTGATAAGGAGTATACTGGACCTGGCCTCCATATAATATCAGAAGAGGAACCCATTTCTTCTCGAACAAAATAATTATATTTGAAATGCACTCCATATGGTACCTGAAAGAATAAAGAATGTGATGCTCCAAAAGTAAAAGAAGATATAAGAGCTCCAAAAAACAGTTAAATCAACATGGCATTCATCAAACTCACCAAATATTTGTAGAATTTACTTTATCTGTCCTTGATAAATGAATGTTTCCTTATTGAACTATTTTGTTTCTACAAGTAGTGAGTGAATTGTTTCTAATGAGTAGCTAGTGAACATGTCATTAGTTAAAACAAAGAATAATACAGTAACTACGGTTTTGTCTTATCGCATTAACCAGCACCAGTTGGATATTAAAAAAAACTGAGACAAGGCTCCTAATTTTTTGTCTGAAAAATTCTGAATAAGGAGACCCGAATTGGATGATAGTGTGAAGCCCGAGGGACTATACATAGAGTACATGAGAGAGGAGAGCAGGAGGAAACAGTAGAATTGGGAAAAACACCCTCACCCCCTTGGGTTGGGTGGCTTTCATATATATATAGTAACAAGTGACTTCAGTTATAAGTAAGCCACATACAATTAGACACCTGATAAATACATATCTAACACCCCCACCCACACAGCTTGATGCGTAGCAGGAAGCTCCAAGAACCACGATCCACTGGTTTCGGGCAGGCCTTTAGTCATAGTATCGCTTAACAGAAGGGCCAGCACGCTGCAAACATGAACTTCACCTAGAGGCGACCTTCTCTCGAGACGAAGTGAGAAGCTGGTGCAACCAGCAGCACTCGGCGCACGCAACGCAGGCGACTGACACGGTACTCGCTTCCGCACACTAGGCGAGAGATTGTGGTCGGCGCTTGGGCGACCAAGGCACCAAGGTGTCGCAGCGAGGTAAACGCGATAGCCCGATGTGGAGATGAGGAGTGGAGGCACCTACCCGATCGAAGAGGACCCGGTGCCAATGTGTAAGACCGATAGAAAGAGTGCCCTTGACATAGTGGAGAATCGTTTGACAAGGGATGTGTAGCTTCGATGAAAAGAGTGCCCTTGGCCTTGATGGAGAATCGTTTGACAAGGGCAAGAGTCTGCGCTCCCTAGGGTGCGTCCATGAAGAGCACACCTACTAGACCGCATAACAGGCAGGTGGTCAGGCGGGGTGTGAGCAAGGTCTTATGGCCAAGGCGAAATATGGTACTCGGAAGGATCGGCGATTGGGGCGCCATCTGAAGTGAGGCTTGGACTTTTGAGTCCACAGCGTCAGTGGTAGGGGATGATACTCACCGGACATACTTGACTGTTCGAGAAGCTCATGACATACTACTTAGGCTGCGAGAGGAATGCGGCCCATCAGAGGAAGCGTGCGGAGATCTTGAGGAAGTGGTGGAAGCCTTGAGGTCAGGCCCAGGCATGCCAGTTGATCACGATGTAGGAGGTCGGGAGGAGAGGTCGTCAGGGCGATGTCATCAACGTGGGCAGACAAGTAGGCAGCGCTATCTCGATTATAAATAGAGGCGCATTGGTGGTGAGCGTGAAGTCGAGTTGGTAGCAAGATCGTGGCAAGCCACCGGTGCCACGCCGCAGAAGCTTGCTTCGAACCAATGAGAGGACTTCTGCAACAAACAAACATGATTAGGTGCAGGGTGGAAAGCAAAGCTAGGAGGTTCTTTGGCGATGAAGCGGACTCCTCAAAGGCGCCATGGAGAAAGGCATTCTTGACATCAAGCCGATGGATCGGCCCGACCGCAAAGCGGCGTCTTTGACGGCAGCAGCGGATCATTAGCCCGGTTGACAACCATTTGAATGTCTCATCGTAGTCACGTTGTCTTCTTGGGGAGTAACATGAGCGACCCACCGAACCTTATAAGCGAGGAGCCAGTGACCCGGTCGGCGTGGTACTTATACGCACTTGGGGTGACGACACGATTGGCGCGGTAGGCGGAACAAAGCCACCAACTCTAATGAAATCAATCGAGATTTGAGAGGGTCCTTGGTGATCTCTGGCTTCTAGTTGTACCCACATGTCGTAGCAGCGAGATTGGTTGCTCGCTAGGCCAAGTGAAGCTGTGATCTAAGGA